>CAJUYG010001105.1:36333-94183 GCA_910591675.1 Galerucella calmariensis
TTATTATTATTATTATTATTATTATTATTATTATTATTATTATTATTATTATTATTATTATTATTATTATTATTATTATTATTATTATTATTATTATTATATAGAAGACACGAAGCTTCTGGAATGGAAGTAGGCGGTGGATAACGTATGTGTGAATAAATGATAAATATTGGTTTCAACTTTGACCCACTTTTCCGCTATCGAATTTTGTCTTTAACGTTTTTTTCTTACATCCACATCCAACTTTTTGGTAAATACTTTTACGTGTCTAGTAGTACGTAGTTTCCAACAATAATATTGTTCAATAGGACCTTGACACAATCACATATGCCCTCTATTACATCAAATAATTGCAATGCATTCAGCTCTTTGTGCATTCAAATCTAATCTCTGATATCGCTATAGCAGCACGAAGGTATACATTTGATCGGGTTATGAATATCGGCTGCATAATGTTATATCTGGGACGTCAGATTAATAAAAATGTAAAATACCATTGTCGAAATGATTTGCAAAAATGAATTTAAAGTTGCGACTTCGATATTATGAAGCTATTCAGTATCTACACAGAAATTTTTCCATATTAAGTGGATTACTTACATTTAAAGTGGATTTCTTCATAAATTGTTAAATTGGTATGCACAGTGGTGCAGCTACCGGTGTGTAATGTGCGCGAAGCACACGAGTCGGAGCTAAAAAGGGAACCCGGGAGCGGAGCAGCATATACATACAAAAAAAAACAAGGTTCTTATTGCAATCATCCGGAAACGAGTCCTCAAAACTACACAATATAAATAATAACTGAGTCACTAAAAAAGCATGTGTTAATGTTATACTCACGTAATGAGCAGCAATTTTTATGAACTAGGAGCTCAAATTTAAAAAACAATTCCCACATTTCATACAATATGTCCTCCTAAGTTGGAATCATATGGAAAAATTTTTTATTATCAATTTTAGGTAAAAAAAGTTATTCCTCATAAGAAGTTCTGCATTATCTAAAACATAGAATACAGTCATCAAATATCAAATTTTTTACGAGGTTTGACAAAAAATATTAGTTTCACAAAAGAGAATTTGACAATATCGAAAAATGTTACGAAAAGTTGATCAGAATTAAAAACTACGATTAAATAAGTAATCACATTCATTTAAATGGAAACTTCAGACTATTTTATTTTTCACCTATGCTTCTATTTTGAATGAACATGTATCTCTTGTGATCACGAAACACCTGATATTCTTTTAGGTTTTCCATGTTTTTTAAAAACTTTGCATTTAAAACGCGGAATATTTTTATTCTGTAAATAATAAAATACATACAAACACTAAGTTATAAAATTAACATTACATTAATGTTAGAGACAAACAAATTTAATTTTCACTTTCGCTAATGCTTTGACATATCCAACTTTTTTTAGTAAGATTTTCCGAAATTGTCAAATTTAAAGGTACTTTACTGATATTTTTTGACAAACCTTGTATACCTACGACTAAAAAACTTTGATATTTGATGACTGTATTATAGGTTTTGGATGATGCAGAACTTTTTATGGAGAATAACTTTTTTTCCTAAAATTGATGATAAAAAAGTTTTCCATATGATTCCACATATTATGGGACATTTATGGTATATGGAAAAATATGGAAAAATTGAAAATAATTTTTTTGATCCACTGTAATAATCTATATTGAATCTTATTCAACTACAAATGACTTCGAAAATTTTGAAGACCCACTAAAATAAGGATCGCTCAATGAAAGAGATAAAGATTATCCCAATCAGACAGCAAAGGCATTTTTGTCCTTTGTATCCTTTGCTCGTAAATAGATGGTTGATTGGTTTTTGGGCATTTATTTTCCTCCAATCAAAAAAAGGCTTACGAGTTTTCCTTGACAATGATTCAGGATCGAAATATTTTCGTGTGGAATTCCATCATAAAATTCCTAAATGTCTAACAGTTGAGATTCAGTAATTGAAGCGGTTACTTAGAAGTTATTAAATCGAATTAAACATTGTACCTAAATAGTTGATTTAAAATAAAATTTTCACTTCTTTATTTGTAAACATATATCAATGTTTACGTCATTTTAACCGGGTATTGAAAATGTATAATTTGAGTCTCCAATTTTGATTTTTCAATAAATCAGGATTCTTTTCTCGATGAACCAAAACTGTGAAAAAGCGATTTTTTATTTAATAAAATATGAATTTTAACTGTCCCATGGGAGAAAACCACACTAAGCTAGGAAGCCTGTACTGTAGTCCAAACACGTGACAATTTTATAGGCAAATTTAATTTGCATTAATCAACAATGTTTTTTTTTTTAGGTGAGAATGAAGCAGAAAGAATGTTCCAATAATGTATTATAAAAACTGAAGTACTACTTAAAATTATCAGCCCATCCACTGAATCTGGTTCCATTTTTTAAATATCTCTATAAAGGTTATTTGATCCAAGAGGAGTGAGTTGGTACTATTTTAGCAGTATTTTCATTATTCTAAATTTTTCAGGTACGCATAGCTGCCACCGGCCAATTCCATATTTGGGGCAATTAATCAGAACATGCTGCACTGTTAATGAGCCTAATAAAAAAAAAGATGAATGGGTCCTCCGTAAGGATAAACTATCAAGAACAGACAGCTATTGGTTCACAAAGGGCTCAAAAACACCCTCCGGCTCTGGTTCAGGTGTATACGGGCGCAGACCTAGGACAGAAATTTCAACCTCTCTAGGATCCTATGCAACCATATTTCAAGCAAAAATTTACGCCATTGTTTCAAGAGATTGGATCAAGCCAATATAGAACAATAAAAATTTTCTCGGACAGCCAAGCGGCTTTGAAAGCACTTAGCTCTCACCGTGTAACGTCGAAATGGGTTTTAGACTGCCAAAAGAGACTCTCCCCAATAGGACAGCTCAATAAAGTATTGCTGGTCTGGATCCCAGGCCATTCTGGCATGGAAGGAAACGAGAAGGCAGACTCTCTTGCAAGGGAGGGTGCCGCACGTGTTTCTATCAGACCAGAACCTACTATTGGCATCGCAAAAGTTTTGCCAAAAAAATACTAAATACCTGGACAACAAGAAGAGCTTTAAACTTCTGGCATAATTTACCAGTATTGGTTCATTCAAAGGCTTTTATACATCCTTCGAAGAATGTCTCCATACAAATGTTATAGTAAGCCTAACCTACGGTATTTAGCAGGCATTTTAACAGGACACTTTCATCTAAATCACCATATGTTGAGACCTAGACTGTCGAAAGATCCGACTTGTCGTCTTTGTCTGGAAGATTATGAAATAACAGAGCATATAATTTGTGTCTGCCCCTCCGCGGCTCGAATCAGATATTTGATGTTTGGCAGGGTATCACCACACACCCAATCTAACCTACTGTTAATGGGATTTAACAGGTGCATAGTCATTGCCTTTGAGCATATAGAACGAAGTAGGTCTTGTATGACTTATTCTTACATCCATATGCACAGTCGGAGAGAGCTATTCCGGTGAATGTTCTGGCAACTCGCCAAAGAGCAGCGCATGCACATCTCCTTTCTCCTCTCTGGTGCATCGTCGAGCGGATAAAAGCAAGGTTGAACGGGTGGAGCATGCGCAATTCATTCGCTTCTAATATGCATGTGAGTTGTACGTAATGTTATTTCATGGAAACTATCATAACCAACCTTAGCCTGATCACATTCATAATGTATTCTCAATTGTCGTTAAGGCAGGTATTTGGTATCAAGTTTTTAGTCTTACTTCATACCTTACAGAGAAAAGATCAAGCTTACTCATGACGGTTTCTTAAATATACCTAGTTAGGTATATCCTAGTTCAATATTCAATGGGCTCGTTTACTAAAATTTTTAAATCATTTTTAACTGTCGTAAAACAGAGTGCTAAGGATAAAAGTATGATTCTGAAAATTTCATGTCAATAGAATATGTCGTTCTCCTAATACAACCAATTAAACAAGCATACCGGAGCGGGGCGAAGACTATGACTGTGACGTTACCGCATATGGAAGGTAATGTGCACAAACATCACGCTTCTGACTGTAACGGGCCTCACGTAGGATTTATTTATTTTGAATTACTTACAAAATTTTGTGTGAATAAAATTAAATGTGTGGACCTAATTTTAAAAAAGCAGACTCATTAAATCTTCCAGAAATGGACTTGCTAATGACTATGGAGTTTTTAATGAAAAACCCAAGTTTATTAAATTATAATTTTATACTATGTGACACATCGTTTTTGGCTGTTTTCCGGCCAGAATTATTGCAAATTAATGTCAATATTTTCATAAATACATGCTCTCTCAAATTATATACAGGGTGATTCCAGTTGTTTTATTTTATTCCTGGTCTGGTGGGCAAAGTTATGGAGATAACGCTATAGGCTACTCAGTAAAAAATTGCAGTCTTTTTACTGCAGACTGCCCAATTAAAGGAGCTTCTCCAAATGCTATTTATGATGAATGTGTAGTGGAAATTAAATCACCAATGTTGAAAAGAACAAGAAAAACTTATTTTGATGAAGCAAGTAATATTAGTTCCAAATGTTTACATCAGATTCAAATGCACATGCACCTCACTGGTAAAAAAAGCGATATTTGCTAGAGTTGAAACGGACTTTGAATCAAATCAAATCATTTCTTTTGAAACATATAATGTACGCCAGTTTTGTTGATGATCTACTGAAAAAGATTATCTGTTTTTTGGAAAAAAGCAATATTTAATACAATTTAATTTGTGAAGAACTGATTCATTATTTTATTAAATAATTTTGAACATTAATAACACCACAAGCTATAAGAACAATATTATCTACGTATTTAAAAGAAATTAGATTAATACAAGCTTGTGGTTTTCAATAACCCTATCAATATGGATTCACAACGTATTTTATCAGGTAATTTATAACGATTCTGATTGAAGAAAAATGAAATCCTAAAAATACACAAACAAAGTATGTTGACTTATCAGTGAATGCTTTGAGTCTTTTTATGCTTTTCTGCCATTGCTTCCGTTTTCTTGCATTCTTATTAATAGAAATTATTGTTTTGTAAGATGTTTTAATCGTAGTACTCTTACATTCTGGAACCGCACAATATTTATCTATAGCTTTTTCCACTCTGGTTCTGGTCCATTGTGTCGAATAGTTTAAATTATGCCGGTTTTATGAGCTCGGGTTACCCCTGCCCCGAGAGTTAACCCTGTGACCGGTGGGTCATACAGCGTTTTATAAAGAGGAGCTAGAGTTAACCCTGCCTCACCATTTGGCTCGGGTTAACTCTCGAGATAGCGGTTGTCATGCGCAAATTGCTAAAATGTGAAGAAATGGAAGGTTATGTTAAAAACATAGATACAATATTTTATATAAATAATATCATATGCGATATATATTTTCAATGTGGACATGGATGGATTTATTTGAAATTTTTTTTGACTTCCTAGCAGATGGCGAGGAGGATATTATTCAAATGGTTGAGGCACCTCGAGAACCTAGGGTTTTTAGAAATAGAAATGCAGTCAGTACAGCAACTTCTTCTTCATAGAAGTTAACACTCCTTCTACTGCTGCTACTCCTTCTACTACTGCCTTCAAATTAAGTAATTTCAATTTTCCACGCCATCATATAACAAAAAATTTGAGGTTATAGGTTTTGTTGTGCCCGACTTATGGAAAAAACACTGTTTTATGGTCCGACTTTTTCTTTTTTTATACATTTTCACAGTAATACGCCAGTGATCTTTGCATCTTAACCCGAGAGTTAACCCTCGGGGTAACTCGAGATATTTAACTCTACTTTATAAAACCGGGCATTATTTCTAAACGTTCTTATTTCACAAACACAATACTGTTTACAGTTTGCTAAAACGTATAATAATAAGCATATAAGCAATAGTCCATTAAATGAAGGCGAAAATACCGTCAACATGGGCATCTGGTACAGCAAGAAATTTTTTTTTTCAATTTACAGGTGATAGTGGGTACATTGAACCCCCAAAATGTCAGGTGCCTGAAATTTGTGAGAGGGTCGGAAAATGGCTCTAGAGATCCCGAAAATCCGTTTTCCACCGATATCTCCCGAACTACGATCCCTAGAGAATTTTTGTTCAGACAAAAAATGAAGAGCAGCTCATTTCCTACAAAAGTTGTGCCTACAATTTTTTTCGTTACACCAATATTTTTTGCAAAAATGGTGGTTGAAAAGTTCGCAGTTTTCTGAAACTTAAAAAGTGACGCTTCTAGCACAAAATCTGGGATGAGGGACCCTAAAAATACACCAATTTCTATGTTTAGGCCTCCAGGCATCTATGGTAAATGGCGCCACCTTGCATTTTCGCAACCGCGAAATAATTAAGGCCATGAAAAGAAACATGCAAATGATCGATCTCTTACCCACTCTCGGGGTCAAAAAAGTTATCGCTTTCTTTAAAATTGAGACTCTGGCCTGCTTTTATTGGACAGACCAATCCTAGGAATGATTGTGTGCGAAAAGGATTGAAAGTAGATGCTAAAATTGCGAAAATAACTCTCCCATTCTTCATTACTACCGAATATCTCTTCCTACACAAGCGATGAACTTTCACAGACGATACCTTCTCCAGGAACAAATGGTGGTTGTCTTTCCTGGTCTTGCTAACATTTATTAGGGTTTCTAGTCTTCGGGTAACCGTTGTAACGTCTTCAGTCAGAGTTTGATCACAAATAAAACACACGGGCGTACTAGAATCCTCTGCGACTTCCATTTTTCTACAGGAATGAACAATATTTATCAAATCATTAGATGTCATTTCACCCACAACAATATTAATGATCTTAATTAAAAAAATGAAACCTCACCGTGTGCTCCAAAAAAAAGCTCAAGAATTTTCAATATTTCCCTGTGTTTTTTATCAATAAAAATTTCAAAATTTATTATTTAATAATGAAAATGAAATTAATAATGACTTGAATTTCATTTTTTACACTGGAATACTACTCATTTATTCTTGAAAAATCACGGAAGAGATAGTGTTTACATGTAAAATTGTCAGTTGTTGACAAACAATGCAGGAGAAAGCATCCACGTGTACACGCACTATAGCAGACGCCGTCGACCAAACTATAGATGGGTGGCGTGGCGGCGTGCGAGAATAAAATGAGGCATCCATTACAACAAATTTAGAGACAAATTTCTTTTTAATGCATCAAATAAAATACTTGATACACATATCAAAGGAAAGTTCAGAATGTGACCTTTCATCGGGTATGATGCTTGACCGGAAAGAATTTTACTGTAAAGAGAAAAAACTGCTCGAAAAAACTCGGAAGAGTAGCTGTCTTTCCTCAGAAAACTGGAAATTTCCCCGATTTTCCTGAAAACCCAGGGGTCTGGGCCAAAAAAATTATACCTTCGGCAAGAGGATATTCTAACCTTTCTCCCAATATCAATTATAAGCGGGTTTGACAGTTAATCATCGAGAAATTTCCGATAAACCAGAGCGCTCGGGAAAACTCCAGAAATCCACAAAAATCTCCTCTTGGAAAACACATTATTCAAAAAAATACGGGCGAATTATTGGTAGCATTGTTCCGGAATAAATAAAGTACCCCCCCAAAGAACCATTATCCAATAGAATTGGGTGAAATAACACTTAATAAAAATAATATGAATAAATCCATGGAAGCATTAAAAAATCTAGCAAAGACGAACTTTGGCCTGGTTTTCCAATGACCCAGGAGCACGAATTGAGTGGATAAAAACACGCCTTAGTAGCCACAGATACCTTCTTTCACCCGCACTTTGATTCATTAAAAAATATTGATTTTCACGCGAGTTATTTAAAAATTAGTAATTTACTTGGGGACGTCATGCCTTCAGAGCGTGCTCTCTATAAGCCGGCCTGGAGCTCAATTTTGGGTCGGCGTTCGGGCCGTTTATCTCTAAAACTATCGAATTTTTCGAAAAAATGCTAGGGATCATTTTTGTGGGTAAGGAACTGCTCTTTATTATTTGTCTAAACAAAAATTCTCCAGTGGTCAAATCTCGGCAGATATCGCGGGAAAACGGATTTTCTGGAATTTCAGAGCCATTTTTCCCACCCTTCCACAATGGTCAGGTACCTGACATTTTGGGAATTTAATGTGCCTACCATAACCTGCAAATTAAAAAAAAATTGCTCTTGCTGGACCAGTTGCCCATGTTGATACCTTCGTTAATGGACTACAAGCAAAATACTGTTACTAGATCTAACCGAAAACCGATCGGCGTGGTATAATTTTTTTTAGGCGACTTAGGAGTCTTGCTGACGTCTAATTTTTGGCACAGAGCCTCTAAATGATATGCTCTTCCTATGGTAAAATAAAAAAAATATGTAAATGAGCTCATTAAGTCAAATTAATTTTCAATGTTATTCAATTTAAAAAAAAATGTCTATTCTATTTTGAGCCTATTTTTTGTCACGGGTTGTTGGACTATTAGTTTAAGCATATTTTTAAATCAGTGTTTGTTTATATGTATACATTTAAAAACCACATGTTTCTCTTCAAAACATATGTTTTCAGAATGTGTGTGTTTACATTTTGCTGCAATGGAATATTTTTCCTTTCGTAGAATTAAACAGTTTTAAGTATCTATACAAGATGGCTAAGCGAAAAAATTTGTGTAATAATCATGCTATAATACGTCAATATTGTTTTGGAAGTGGAAATCTATTGTAGTTTGTGGAGCCAAATATCTTGTATATTTGTGTGAATTTAAAATGCGTGTTTGAATTTTTAAATTAGGTGCAGGAATCAATGATCAAAGTCTTAGATTGCTTGATGAAGAAACAATTAGCCCTATTCCCAAAATTTGGTCCAAGACTTGTCTTCAAAAACTATTTTAGAAAATACTTGATTTCTCAACTAGCATACACATAATTAGCTCCAGAATCCCATTTAAGTGTAAGTATCAGAACTCCAAATTTTCTATATATATTAATTCATGTTATTTATCCCTAAACGATTTATATTTTGTAACATTATAAATTGAATAGTTTTAGAGGTGGATCAAGTTGCCCATCCTCTGAATATTTTAATATTGAATGTTATCAAAATGTTGATCTTATTTTGCTCCATTACGCTTTACACCCTGTGTAATATTTATTTATTCTGTTTATTCACATGTATTTGTTTATCCACCCAATTGATTGGATAGGTACTTGAGAATTAGTTATCAAAACGAGATCATACATATGTGTTGAGTTTTTTTCGGTTTTTAAATGTTTTTTTCATATTCAGAAATTTTTTTTATTTTTTAGAGGCTGGGCAGTATTAAAAATAAAGTTGATTTGATTATGTTCCAATTTATCACAGTCCTGTTACAAAAAACCGAAATATGTTTTTCCACACACCTTTGTTAGTCCACCCCATTATTTTTATATACCTGTTTCGAATTAGTTATAACTAATATCAAAACTATGCTTACCTTTAAAAATTTAGTTATAATTGAAATTTTATTGAAGCTTGAAATTGATCCCGATATACTGCGTAGGTTTGTTGAAACATGCATGTGCAGAGTGCGTAGTGGGTAGTTATTTGATAGCCATATTATTGTGATGTACCAAAAAATATATAAGTTATTTGCTTAAAGTTGGGCATTTTCTATATATTCTTATGTATTCATTACTATTAGATGTGCCATCTTGAACAAAACACCTATATATAGAGTATCTGCAGTTTTGGTCTGGAATATTGTGGAATATCAAATAGCCACTTATTAATGTTATATCCAGTATTATACTGCAAAATCTCCAGCCAAAAAAAATTCCCGGAAAGACAGACTTCTGTAACATCATAAACATTATCAAATGCGGGAAATAAGTTGCCTGCATTGGAATATAATGTTCCTGCGTTTAATAAGAATTTTTCTAAGACAGAAAATAATCTTTTCTATATAACTAATGATAACTAATGAATATTGCCGCGATAGCAAACAAATGACTAGAAATTTCATTAGAAATTTTGCAGGTATATACGGTGAAACTTGGTCTCGCCTAAATTTGTATAATTTGTTTTGCTCAGAGTCGCTTACGTTCCATAAGTGTTAACTGTGTTGTGAAAAATGTCTTCAAGTTTCACCCCAGTGAAGTGTAAGAGCGTGCTTAGCTTACAAATGAAGACTGTAGTGTTAAATGTGCATGATGCTGTTGTACATCAAATGCCGGCTGCTACTGTTAGAAATATAGTTTCAACATGTTCCAATATGACAGGAGTTAGTGAATCTACTATTTACAGGCTTCTAAGGGAGAGGAAAAATGGAAATATATCTCCACCTAAAAAGTCAACTGGAAGAAAACCACTTGACCTTGATGAACATATGCAAAATGCAATAAGACGAAGAGTATACGAATTATATTTTAAAAAAGAGATCCCAACCCTCGACATAATTCTAAGAATGGTAAAGGAGGACGAGAATTTGCCTGACATAGGGCGAAAAACTTTGTGTAAAATATAACACAAATTAAATTTTACTTGGGAGAAGCAAAGTCGCAAATCAGTGCTAATCGACAACGAGCAAATAATATGTTGGAGACGACAGTATTTACGAGATATCCGAAAATACAGACAGGAGGGAAGACAAATCTATTATCTAGATGAGATATGAAGGACATTCAGTGAAAAAAATATGGCAGGACAAAAGTATTAAAACCAGTCGTCAAGCTTTCATAGAAGGTTTATCTACTGGACTGAAAACTCCTATCGGTAAAGGTCGCCGACTAATAATAACGCATATTGGATGCAATCAAGGGTTCGTTGAAGGTGGTTTACTGGAGTTTCAGTCAACATCAACCAAAGACTATCATGGAGAAATGACTGCAGATGTTTTTGAAGAGTATTTTACACAAATGGTCGAATTAATTCCAAATAATGCTGTAATCATTATGGACAATGCCACTTATCATTCGTGATTAACAGAAAATCTTCCATCTACCTCTTGGAGAAAAGCTGATATTAGAAACTGGTTAATCGTAAAAGATATACCATTTGAAGATGATATGTTGAAAAAAGAACTTTTAAAGGTTGCTTCAGATGACAAGCTACAATTTAAAAAGTGTTTTATTGATGAAATAGCCAAGAATCGTGGGATAACTGTGCTTCGTTTGCCGCCATACCATTGTGAATTAAATGCGATAGAGTTAATATGGGCCCAAATGAAAGGTTATGTAGCTAGACATAATAAAACATTTAAAATGAAAGATGTTCGTGAACTAATGAAGTACTCATTGACAACAATAACTGAAGAGAGCTGGAGAGATGCTGTGAATCATGTAATTAAAGAAGAAGAGAAAATGTGGGTTTTAGATAACCTCATAGAACAAACTATAGATCCGATAGTGATCTCTCTCGACGAGTCTTCGGATTATTATTGTATGACCAGCGAAGAAGATGATATAGATTGAATTTTATATCTCCTATAAATGGTATGTTTACTTTACTTGACATACATTAATTCATTGTCAATAAATTTGAATTATAAAAATTAAACTATATTTTCTTTAATTAATTTAATTTAATAAAAATGAAAATGTAACTTGTTAATAGGCCTGAACGAATGAATTTTATTTCAACTGTAATGTCGACCGAATCTAATTAAATGAGCAGAATAAACTAATATCGTAATCTCCGCCACTGCCGCAATATTTATCGTTTATCTGGCATTGTTCAGTTTTATTACCATATTGTATTTTGAGCTGAAACAGGGATATATAGATAACCAATACAGACACCTACTTGTTTTGCATTAGAATTTTAGTATTTACTTGTAAAATTCTTAGGATCACTCTGTAAAAGATAAATTTCCATTTGAATATTTAATGAGGCTACTGTGCTGTCAGACATTAAGAAATAAACTATACTACACTAAAGAGATTTTAGTAGAGCAATCTTTACTGCCATAGCACATATCTCTCTTAGCGCCTACTTTAATAGATTTTTTGGCTGGAGTAGCGAAAAAACTTGCTGTGGGGATGAATTTTTTTTTCTCGGTGTACACTGTGCTATTGTTATAAGAGTAACGTCTATCGTGGACTGTGGCTGTGAGTGTCAATCATGTTGGTATTAGGTTGAAAACGGAATATCTTGGAATTGGGTATAAGTAGATGAATAAGATGATGTCTATTGTTCCCACTTTCACTGTATCTTATCTCCGCAAGAAAAGTGACACAACTCTGACTTGAAATTTACTCATAAAATTCGAAAAATCAAGAGAATAAACCAGAAAGAAAGTTTTAAAATTTCAGAATTTTACTGACTTCTAGTAGTTTCAAAACATGGAAAAAATCTGTTAAACACTAAACTTTTGCCATCAATAATTCTTTCATTTTGTGTTTATGTCTAAGAATGTTTCAATGTAAGCAAATTCAGTAAACGGAGCTGCTTCTCCAATTTATTGGCTCAAAGTAAAACGCGTCCCAACTTTAGGAGATCCCACATCATCCTGGGAAAGGAATTGAGGATATAATTTCGTATAACCGAAGTGACGTAAGTGGCTTATTATACCAATTAGGTAGCTTGATTGAGACGCGTCCATCGCATGCTTAGTAATTGAGAGATCAGTTTTGTTAAATTTGCCCCGACACCCCTAACTGACAAGAATTCATTTCGAGTGCTACGCTTTGTCTTTATCCGGCACAGACTAAAGATTAGGATATTGATTTGTTATCAAAACTATATCTGAAAATTTCAATTTACACCATGATTATACTTAAATTCTGGTACGTTGTAGGTTATTATTACTAACAACTTGTCTAGGAAAAAACATTTTTCTCCTTCCTATATTGTTAACAACTATTTGAAGGACGTAGTAGCAATTATCAAAAAGGTATCGATTACCCTTGATGCCGGACTGTAAGTCAACTTATGGTTGAAATAATACCCTTCTTGGTGTGCGTCATTGATTGTGACGTATATCCGGGTTTTCGTCATGTCGTTCATTTTATTTGCTATTTTGACATAAAGTTAACCTTAAATTTGATTAATAAAATCATCAGGATCGTATTCAGCCAAATTAGAAAAGACTATGCAATTAATAATCACCAGCTTCTTTTTCTAACTGAAAATACTTCAAAACTTTCAAAATACTGATGTTTTTCCGTGTATCCATGCATATTTTTGTATTATTTAAATAAAAATCAATAAGATTAATATATTCACTTTTTTATAAATAATAATTGACCGTAAACAACAAAGTACAGACCTGTCGAGAACTGTCAGTGTGACAGTAGAAAAAGACGTTAGACACATTGCCGCTACGAAAGTAACGCCTCCATAGTATTTTAAATTCTCGATTGATAGGTTGAGCTTGCGCGTAATCTAAACATCAACCAATCAAATTTTTGTAAGTCAAAGATTAGGGTTAAGATTTGTAATAAATTTAAACGGTTAATTATTGAGATATTTTGATTAGGATTAATCACAGACCTGCCTTTTTCCCATTTCTTCCTACGTAATGTGTTAGAAAGACTTTAACAATCGATGACGCACACCAAGAAGGGTATTATTTCAACTATACCACCCTTGGGTGGTAATAATTTATACCATATATCACATATTTGTGAGAAAACTGCTATTTATAATATAATAATTTGTTTCACTAGTCCTGTTAGTTTGATGACAGGTCGATACAAAAATAATTCAACTTAAATTACGCCCTTTTATTTCAGTGGAAGTCCCTTTCTCATTCCAAGAATTCTTTTTATCTACAAACAACAAATCTCATTATCCAAACACGGTAGCAATTCAAAGAAAAATTGCCGGGACCTTACGGAACTATAAAAACACTTTAACTTTCGTACTTTTGTTTCACAACTCCCTTGGGGTTATTCACGCTTTTGTTGTTTCTTTGATTGCATGTTTGGGGATGTTTTTTTCTACTTTTTATATATTCTTGGTAATACAAAATGAACACTCATACGTCAAGGTTATTAATGTCCTCGTATATTTTACACAGGTGGTTTACTTAACAAGCAGGACCATTACTGTATTTTCCACTAAATATGCCTGAACGACAATTGAAAGCACCGACAACCAGGAAAGGGATATTATGGGAATAATAAAAAAACCCATTAAAACTCAGCATATCCCGAAACCTGGACTTATTACTATAAAAAAAATTTCAAAAAGATCTAAAATGACAGTAATCCAAAGAGAGGAGCTGGAAATAAAGTATATAAAAGAAAGACATCTGAGCTGGGGGTAGTGATGGGTACTGCAAGACCAAGACTCGAATAGTCTTGGTCTTGCTCAAATCGTCCGGTCTTGGTAATGGTCTTATTCTTGGTTTTGCGAAAAAGGGGGGGGCATCTACAGCGAATGTGAGATACTAAACTAATTAAAAAATGTTTGGGGAGTGATTGTGAAAAGAGACAGAGGTATACCAAAAAAATCCTGTGATAACAACATAGTTATATGGTAAAGGAAAACGGGAAACGGGAAAAAGGGAAAACAATTATGGGAGCGAAACGATTAGCAGCCAATACAAAATAACTTTTGTTGATGGCACTTGGGAGAAGAAATTTAAAGAAATTTCTCTACACCGAAAGGTAGAAGGAAATTTATTATAATTGTAGTATACTAAATTAGCTAAGTGGTTGTCAAATCTGTTTATTTCAATCTATTTCATCAATAAATTATTATGAGCTTGTTGCATAATGTACGATTTTTATAAGCATGCGGAAACTAAACACTATCCGTACACACCAATGCAAATGCAGAACATTGTACTCTTTCACACGCAAACATTTACCGCTCGCATTTCCGGAAAGTAAAAGCGCGTGGAGAAGTTAATTGGAGTTAAAATAATGCTGCAGCTATTTTTCCTTGTATTTTCTTGAAACTAACCATTACCGATAACGAAATAGTATAGACAAGACAGAAGTACATAATTAGTAGACAAACAATGCATTGATGTTACGATGGAGAAGTATCAAAAGCAAGGGAATATTATTGATGATACCGATGAAGCCATCATAGAACTGCTTCCACAAAAGCCCCGACGTCCAGAGAACAGGAGGCTGAGCTTCTTTACATGGAATGGTGCAAAGCTATTAGCCTCCAAATCCTCAAAGAACAGGTATATCTATTTATTCATTCTTTGAACAGAAAAATTGCCAAAAACTGACAAACAAATTGAATGGTATGTATACTTTTGGACGTTAACAGTAAGAACATTATATCAATTTGTAGCACACGTATGGACTATCAAGGTATTCCTAGTGTAAGCATAACCTCTTAGAGTACTGTTACGGTTCCAATCAACTGTAAAGTTATTTGTATAATGATTGTGGATTTGGTAAATTTAAAATTTAAATATAAGTGCTTTGACGCTTTTATTTGTCTATGAATCCTTGATTTGGAGGTCTATGGCTATAAGGTGAACACACCTTAGTGAGTGACATCGTGTCAATGAACACTGATGTGAGAAATTCAGTTGTATTGTGGAGGATTGAAGGGATCGGTGATCTCTCTCTCTTTTTTCTTTTTGGAGCTTCTAGGCCGAGCACGTGGTGTGGCTGATTAGAATTTACCAAAAATATTTTATTCCTAAAGTGTCATCTCATAGAGATCATTTTTAATTTAATGTGGCAGTAAGCAAACGATAATAAATTGAAAAGTATTTTTGAGAAGGAAGCTCACATGTTTGAGGATTTCTTTGTGGTGTTGGTAAGAAACTATTTTCTTGTAGTTTTTTTTAAAGATTACTAGTTGAGAATTATGAATTTTTAGGCATTTTTCATGTTCCCATTTCAAATTTTAATATTGATGTTGGGACTGAATTGGTTTCTCATGTGGGAGGAATGTTCCGGTATGATAATGGAAACATTTGGTCGCGGCTACCATTTCTTTGCATCTGACAACCATCAGGGAATGGGGGTAAAGATGACCTGTCTTGTGGACTGGGAAGTTGAATAGGGTTGATAATGCCCAGTTAAGCCGCAAAAGTTATGTATAAAAATGTATATTTTTTTGATTATTTAGGTCTCCAGACTTAAGTATAATTCTTTTATTTCTTTCACATAAGTAGGTTTTTAACAACCTTATCATTCATGTAAAAATTTTGTTTATTTATTTATCTACTAGTTATTATTTTCTTATTTTAGTAAAAATGTTAACTTTTCTGCAATTGCAAAAAGGGGTAGTATTCTTTGATTATACTGCTAGTGTGAGTGGTAGATTTTCAGTACGTTTCTGTCAAATGTAAGATACTATTTTGTTTAAGATAATGTTTATTTGACTATGGTATGTACTAAGTTACAATTCTCATTATGGTGTTAAAATTTCCAGTGGGGAGATTAAAAGCTTTGGAGACGTAAATAATTCTTTTATTTCTTTTCTTAGGATAAATAAAGCATTCACATGCTGACATGCTGTTGAAAATATAACATTTATCAATCACCTGGTGGATTTACCCTGCCTGGGTAAGAGTTTCATGAACAGGAAATCTGATCGCCTTCAACAACCTAAGGTAACACATTTCTTATTTTTACCTCTTGACCCTGAGATTGAGGAGGTAGCTACATAATACTAGTGGTGCATTTAAAAGGACAATAATTATCCTAACTATATATACTTATTTCATATTGATAAAGACAAACCCCAACAAAGGTTAGTGGATGAAAAATCCGTAACAAAATTCGCAAACTTATTTTATACTGAGAGTTCATACCTGTAAAACTACACCCACAAACACTCACAAACAAGATATTTCTCGGAGGTTTTGAGGGAGCAGATCGTTCAGCTAGGAGCGCATAAATGACAGGCAATGTCTCGTACAGAAGCTACTAATCACCAGGGCCTTCTCCTTTGGAAGCAAGGTATATGTGGGTGAGAGTGGAGAATTGTGTCACCTTTTTCGCATTTTATGTTAAACCAAGCGTTGGTATATTCGTATCGACGTATCCCTAACAAATATACTTTTAACATTCATGATTATGGTACATGTTAAACTCTATTGCATTGTGCTTCTTTTTAAGAACACAGCAATTCGATAAACACAAATATAAATAAAAACAAAAATACAAAAACTATCTCTTTGATTTGCAGAAATAAATACCCCTTCCTTAATCCCTTCTTGCTTACATCACCCTTTCTTTCCTCTTGTTATATCTTATATTTTTATGTATATATATATTATTTTAATTACTCCTCGTTTAAAATTTGTCATTTTCTTGTTGATATGTATTGTTCAATCAGTGTTAGTTTTATATTTTATTAAGTATTTTATATTTACTGGCATTGGTGGAAGAGCAGGAAAGGACTACTCGTCTGAACCTGAACCAATCTAGCCATTTATCCACATCAGTTGGAAACATTCGAAAAATTGTCGCTATTTTGTAATGTTCATCCTACACTATATTGTGTCTCTGTTATATACTTAATGTGGATAATAAATGTATTATTATTATTATTATTATTACTTCGTCGATAAATCTAGCTAGCTTTTACTCAATTGTACTTTGACGAGTTTTAATTTGTGGAAACCTATTACCACACATTTTTTTTTCAAAACTCCCGTTTTCTATCATGGTTAATTGGTAGAAAGCGTAAGTATGATAGATGTAGCAGGTTACAGAGTTTGTCAAAAATAATGATGGCACATGGATTTTTTATTTACAAGTTACAGAAAGGACTCTCTGCTGCAAGAGAATAATGGAAAAATGGCTGCAGTAATTTTGTTAAGAAGTAAAATGCATTGAATATATCATGTTACCGTTTTAAAACCAACAATTCATTCCCTTCTATTGAATATTTAATTGTTTCTTCAGTTCACTTTTTATATATTGATTATTTAGGACCACCATCTGACATTTTATGACAATATTCCCGTAAACGAACACTTTTCACATTTGTAGGCGTCCGTATTCATATGCTGCTATCCACTCCTTACCCGCCTCTGTGATGCAAAGAGCGAACATTAACCCCTGTTGGAATGAAGAGTACAAAAGTTGAAGGTTGAAGTTGGCGATCTTGGCGTAGCTGGTGTATGTCGTGCGATATTCATTCATTACCTTGGGCGGTGCTGACCTTGAAATCGTTCACGAACTCAAAAATGAACAGAACATACATTGTATCCAATAATAATATCTGGAAAACCATTCGACAAACACAGGATATTCTAATGCGTCTCTGACTGACAAAAATGAATCTAGGAATCTCTTCTATTTAATTTGTTATGTTAATATACTACAGTGCCGGTCTGCCGGTTTTATGATGATTTTTAAAAAATTAATGGATCACAGAAAATTTTTATAGTTTTTGTCACAAAAATTACGAACATGTAATGTTAATTAAAATACCGTCATAGTGTAAGCTGGTGAATTATTATGCATCAACGAACATTTATGTTGAAAATACGAAGGTGATGTGCTTTTAGTTCACTATAAATTAACAAAAACGGATGGATTAGCTTTATTAACGTCAAAATGCTGCAATATAGGAGAACTGTGAGATGTTTAAGACAAAATTTAGTGAGGTTGATAATTAGGAGAGAATGATGAAAATATAAGGCTATAATTCGATGGAATAAAACAACAAAACAACTGAAGGGAAGAGAAACAAAAGCACCGAAGTAGTATTATACGACAAATTCGGGAAGTAAGCGGTTAAAGTTGAGGATGTAGAGTTGAATCTGCGTTTGATTTTCAGCAAATATACATGCTTATGAAGAGATAGATTAAATCAAACATTGGCTTAGAATTGAACATGAAATAACATCATTAATTCTTAATCAGGGGGTCTAGTTTTGAAATATTTCGCTAGTGAAATTTCCCACATTTCGATTGATTTAGATGAATCCAAGCTTTGAACTAATTTCATGTGAGAAAGAAAGAAAGAAATTTCGAATTCGGAAAAATTTCACCAATTTAATTCGAATACTGTTCAGATGTCGAAGAGCTTATTTCATTTGCGAAATTTTGATTTATTTGGGGTTAGAGTTTTGTGTTGGGGTTTTGTCAGATACTTTGTATAAATTTAACATCCCTCTTTTTAGTTTGACTACCTTTTTGAACCTTTTCAGTTACTCTACATACTTTAGCATGTATCTGTAAGAATTTGAAGGGTGAGTGACCCCACAGCACTTAGGCCACAATTGGCCCATTGTGCATCCTTCTGAGTTTCAGATTTCCTTCTAGCTCGTCATCCAGCCTACTTGTTTGAAGTAGGCGATAACGTCGCCGGAAGTAAGCTCCCTCATGCTGGCTTGTGTTAGCCTGTACTCACCGAATACAGAAAACCTAAATTGAGAGAGTGTCAGACATTCACAAAGAATGCGTTCGACAGTCTCATCTTCCTGTTCACATCCTCTACAAAGTGAAGTATCAGACAAACCCAGTCTGTATAGGTGTTTTCGTAGGTCGCAGTGACCGGTCAGAATACCCGTGGCTGTCCGAAGGTTCTGTCTGTTCATAGTCACGTATTTTTTGGCAACTTTGCTCTCCGGATACTGCAGCACCTCCTTGGCAAGTCTGCAACCTTCTGCATCGTCCCATCTTCCCTTAAACTTCTCAAGGGAGTGTTTCTTTATTAGGTCAATCATAGCCGACGCCTACAGACCAATGAAAGTGCCAGGTCCCAAGAGTTTTTGGGAGGCTGCTTTTCTAGAAAGTGAGTCGGCAATGTGGTTACCTTTCGATTTACTGGAGCCCTTGATCATCCAGCCTAGAGTGACTTCGTTGCTGCTACATGCTTTGATCAGGGACAGGTGACACTCCAGTACTAGGTCTGATGTGATACGTGGTCTGTTCAGAGCTAGTGGTGCTTGTCTACTATCCGTAAAGATGTGAATTTTATTACCTGCGGTGTTTCTTTTGGTCTCTTTTGCGGCGATGTAGATAGCAGTGAGCTCTGTTTGAGCAACGCGGACATTACACCCCATCGCCCATTTAATGTTCAGATTCAGAGATCTGGAGTAAATTCCACTTCCCGAGCCCACATTGGTCTTATAGCCATCCGTGAAGATGTGGATTGCGCCTTCTTCTGATTTGTCTTGTGTGTTATATTCAATTATTACCTTGTAGGGCCTATGGGAGGCATATTGTGGTGAGATTGCGTCCGTATTTGCCTGCAGCAGTGGAACCTCATTGAGTGCCTTAAGCCACAGGTTACGTCTTGATCTACCAGATCCTACGTCAGGTTGTATACCGGTAGAGCGTATGCGTGTCATGGTCATCAAAATAACCTCATTGATGTGTATGTCAAGGAGATTGAGACTAGGGATCACCTCCATCGCTCTGGTTGGTGTGGTTCTCATGCCTCCTGTTGTATTGGGGTATGCTATTTTCTGGATTTGGTCCAGTTTACGGACGACTGTCAGCTGGTTTGGTTTAACTCCCCAGGCAATCGCGAAGTACATTAGCATAGGTCTGATGATGGCAGTGTAGATCCAGGCAGTAACCCATGGTGACATTCACCAGGTACGGCCTGGCCGTGATCGTCTAGTGGTTGTTATGTCGCTTACGTATTTTCTATCTTTCCTTGTCAAAATATCAATGTTAAATGTAAAATCGCGGGCAACGTCGCTTAAAAGCGATCGCTAGTTTATATTTACGGAATGTCACCCCAGACGTTCGCGCGTACACCCACGTACATCGACGTGTTCAAGCGTTTTTCCCAGCACTCCCTAATTTATTCGTTATAGAATTGATTCCATTTGTATGTTTTACACTGTATAGACTAAGTCGCAAGATCGCCGTAACGTTGGAGGAAGCAATCACTTCTCATAATATTTTTGATATTCCAAATAATAGCTCAGAGTGTTTAGAGACCAAAAACACCAGTCTTATGGCCATGAAAAAACCTTAAACTAGTCAGAAACCCTTTGCTGGCAGTGCTCTCAATTCATTATTATTATTTTCCCTATACGGAATAATATTAATTTGCATTTGAAATGCAAATAAAATAAAGTTTTTTTGCTACACAAGCTAAAAGCGTTGATTTAATGTTAACTGAACAATAAAATCTGAAGGGATCATAGCTGAATATACTAAATACGCAGATTCGCAGATCACTACAAGTGAGTACAAATTGCCTGTGAAGTGGATATGAACTACCTGCCTTGAATTCCATTTTGGGGATTTCCATAAACTTCTTGGGAACATATATTATATTTAATCATTTCAGAGGATTCCAGTGAATAAGTATTAGTAAATAATTATTCTAGAGGAATAATTTCGATGAATTGTGAAAGTGGAAAGGGATCAACAGATGATATAAATAATAATAAAGGAGATATTAATTCAAGCAGCATTTCAATAAGCGGATTTGGACGAATTAATACTGAAAGTCTATAGATATTCATGTGGTTGAACGATCTACGAGTCATCTTTTGAAGTGGTTGCCGTTTGAAGTTATTTTTCCGTGGAAACCGTCACTGGATAATTTATTTTGTGACATAACTACCAGCATTAATGAGATATATAACAATATCTTGTAGTCACAAGATTCTGCCACCTGATTCGACAGCCACTGATTCACAGTAGCTTTGAAACGTAATCTTGGTACTACTGACCTCTTAGAAGTCTCCAAATTCAAACACAGGTGGTAGTCACTGCACGCTAAATCTGGGCTGTATAGATGATACCTTAATTTGCTTGACTGGATGTGGTTTTGCCGGGAAGTAAAAGTATGTTTTGACGTATGTTAAAAGGTTCTTATAAGTCTCAAATTGTTTGTAATGTGTGCCAACTCATTATTATTTTTTATCACTCACTATTTCTCCGATATTTAAGATTTAATAGACCACTTTTACAATCAAATAAAAATGTTTCTGTTTTTAGTGGAATGTCACTTACATCATTGTGTCAAAGCTCTTCGAACGTGCATGTACCATCAAGTTCATTGTCTGTCCTTGTAGTTGCAGCGTCTAACCATTCGTGACGATAGCCATGGGAATTCAGCAAACCGACTGCCATTAAAACTGAAACAATAGACGATTTAGGGTTCTCCGTGTATAAAAAATAAGAAGACATAGTATAGTGTATTCTATTTTAAAACAAACGTGAAACTTGGATTTGAATTACATTGAGCATCACAACTGAGCTTTTAAAGTTAGTTTGGATAATTACAGGTAACTTTAAGAAAATCATATTGTGATTGAAAAAGTTATTTTTCCTTGGGTTTTTTGTATTTTCATAGAATGGCTGTCATAAACCGTATACAGAGTAGACTACTTAAAACAAAAGGAAAATACCCAGTATTATTATACAAACTCAATTAGGTTTCTTGCAGGTTCCTAGACTACCTGGTATTATTGACTGACGGAGGGAAGCTTCTTGAGAGAGAGATTTTTTTTCATTGTCACTACAATGTAGCCAAATAAAATAAACAAATAAGGAAATTGTAACGAATGAAAAATAATGGCTGTCCCGATTACTAAAATTGACCTCGTTGAAGGGTTTTCTTTGCACTCAGTCAGTAATTGAGTGGAATGAATTGTGTTTTGGTAGACGTTGCCCTAGAATTGGAGCGAATGAAAAATAAGTATCATCAATTTCTTAAGCGCTGTTATTTGTTAATTTACCACTGAAGTCTATTACTACTAAGGGTGAATTAAAGGGTCATTTTTCTAAATAAACTGTCGATTTAATGTTCAATTGAGCCAATTAAGGTGAAATGTCGATATTCAAGTAATTTTTTCAAATAATCAATTACACGGTAAGTGGAGAATAAGAAGATGTATTTGAAATTTTTGTAGCCAACACAAAAATAAATTCAACTACCCCTTGGTGGGTTATACTGGCCACACTAGTGGCCTTGACGCTGGCATACAATTCCGCGGCTTGTTCAATTTGGCGGCTGACAATGTTTATTCATAAAAAATTCACAATCCTTCCATAATAAACGTTGGTACATCCCTGAGGCATAATAATGCCTGTGGTCGACTGCAGAGCTGGGAATTAATCGATTACAATTGTAGAGTTGCTATAGGCACCTGTCTCCAACGTCAATTATACGGGGTTGGGATAAAGTATGGAACCAAGTAAATATCTTTTGAACGAAAAGAACGATATTTATGAAAATTTGCAGGTAAGTACAATGAAACAAAATGCATCTGAAGTATATTTTTCTGTTAATAATATACTTCCAGTTTAACCGGAAATGCCATCAACTTCTTCAATTCATATGGGCCACCCTATATATTTTTACAGATTTTGAAAGAGCTTGTAATTTTGAACATACTGAGTTTAGTGTAAAAAATTATGTAAAAACGAGGAATAACTCACTGTTAGTTGTACAATAGGTGTACGTTTCATTATTTATTTTTCTAAGGAGCCGTCCCTTCGCCGGTACCACCTCAGCCTCATGGGCTTATTGTAGATAATCCTAGTGTTCTGACTACAACCTATTCAGCCATTCCGTTCCCTGTATTATCTAATACAGGTTCTTTGCTGGTTGGTTGTAGAAGTCTTCTGGAGTCATTTGGGGTCTACCATACAGTTTCTGCCTTCTGTGGTCCAGCGACTCACAGTTGCATAGTATAATGCAGAGCTGTTTCGGTATCCTTTTTGCATCTTCTGCATGTGAGGTCTCCGTTATACAGCCCTATTTTGTTTAGGTGCTCCTTTGTAGGAAAGTGTCCCGTAAGTAGCCCCGTTATGGTGCGTAGTTTGTTCCTGCTCATTGAGAGCAGTTCTTTCGCTACTTTTTCTTATGGTTCTTTTATGAATTTCTTCCCATGTATTTGCCTGGTCGTATTCTTCCAGTGTTTATTGTGTTGTTCTTTCAACCACCCTTTTAACCATGACCTCGTCAAGCATCTGGGGATGCCCACAGCAGGTTCGGGTCCGATCATTAGAGTTGACGATCCTACTCTTGCGAGTTCGTCAGCTTTTTCATTGCCAGCGATTCCTTTGTTACCTGGGACCCACTCCAGTGTTACACTGTTCCGAGTCGCCACTCTTCTGAGTAAAAACGAGGACTAACTCACTGTTAGTTGTACAATAGGTGTACGTTTCAGTATTTTAGAATAATGAGAAACAAAATGGCTTCAAATGTTCAAAATGTTCGCCGTTTACTTGCTGACAATATCCGCTACGTCCAATCCATCGATTTGGAAAATTCGTATCCAGAAAATTCCTAACCCGTCTATCATAGAGGGGAGTTGCTCCATCTTGTTGAAACCAAACATTTTGTGGAAATTTCCAATTCTGTTGAAGTGCAGAAATAATTTCGTTATCTATTAGATCCAACTACTTGTCACCATTCAGGTTTACGTCGATAAAAAATGGGCCTATAAGCCTATTTTCGACAATTCCCATCCAAACATTCAACTTCTGTGGATGCTGGGTATGTACTTCATGAATCCAATGAGGATTCTCATTTGACCAATACCTTGAGTTATGGCGATTACCGGTTCCATTTAATCAAAAAGCCGTCGGTCGAAATCATCGTCTGACAACTCTTGAACCAACTGTACCCTATACGGATGATACTTTTCACTTTTTAATATCTTTCCTTTAGAACGTCGACTGATACCATGGCTTCGTGCCAAATTTGTGGTGGAAGTTTGAGGAGATTCTTCTAAATCGATTGCAATATTTTGTTTAACAGTTTCGTTCGTTGCAGACCGCGGTCTTCCAGGTTTTAGCAAATTTTTTACCAACCCAGTGGTATTAAAACGTTGTAATGTTTCAGTTACTGTTGAGCGTGATGTAGGATATTTCTCTCCGGATGCAAATTATTGAAAATATGACACTTTTCTCTATGAGTTCTAACACGATCACCATAACCGATCATCAACAAAATTTCCGTACGCTCTTTTTCACTCAATAGGGTACAAGCATAAATTTCGCTATTGGTGGAATTGACGCTTTATCAGGTCTCCTTTCACCTTGCATGCCAATTTTTTCAAAAAAATACAAATTTTACTCTTAAAACGACTTTAAAAATCATAAAATTTGAAAGTCCGCCAAAACGCGCTTTACGTCATAAAGAATGCTGCCCCATGCAGTGACGTCATTTGTTTACGTTCTTATTCGTGTATCACGCTCTGAGTTCTTGTGACCTAAATTGTTTCTGAAAGCTTTAAAAATGGATAAAGCCGAAAAAACTTTGAATTCCAAGTATTGCATTGTTTCCTCGATTGTTTCATAGTGTAAATCAACGTCTATTAAAACTCCAGCCAAAATATTTGTTACTTCACCTGGTGGCACAAGCAAAAATACACTTAAGAGAAGGGCATTATGGTTGCAAGCTATGCGTCGAAACAAAGACGATATTCCGACAAATACTACTACTTTTGTTTGTGAAGACCATTTTAATGTAAGTCCCCTCTTCTATTCTGGTAAATTTTATTCTTAAATAGTTTGAGGCTATGTACCTATATGCCTAGGAATCAACCATAAAAACATCATTTTCTCACGACCACACATCGAAATATGGTTGGTATATATTATAAATAATACATAGTTTAAATCGTACTCACGATAATACTTTAAATCCTCTTATTTCCTCTGCATTAAAGCAGCTGTTTGATTTCATAAATTCAGCAGCATAATAATGAGTCTACTTTGGTCAAGTTATCAGTTTGTGCTTTTACAAAACCTTCGCTAGCCATATCTTTACTCACAAAATATGAAAGAATCGTTACTGAACACTAGTAAATAAAATATTTTCTTCTAAAAGTTCCAAAATATCTTCGGAAATATCGAATATTTATGTCCACTTTCCACTTTACATTGACTTTTATAAATAAAAAAAGCACACACGAACACGTAATGGTCTCAAAAATGATATTTTTACGTCGATGGAGCAATTAATAGTTGATTAAAATACAATATAAACACTACAGTACTACACAGAACCTAATATATGCAATACCGGCCGTATTGACAAAAGTAAACAAATAAGAGATATGAAATCACACGTATCATCGGTGGCGTTCGAAAATCCTCGGGTGTTGGTCGGAAAGTGCATTGAAATTTGAATTTTATTTTAAAATTTTGAAGTAATTTCCAATGGAAACTGGTTTATTTCCTATTACTAGTAATTTTTGATATCAACTTTACTATTATAAATTAATATCTAAGCAAAATATGATATATGCGTGTACTCTATTGAACCATTCTGAAGAATTGTGGAATCTATTTCCGTCAATTAGAATTTGACCCAAAAGACGTACTATCTAAATAGTTTTTTGCTCTAATGCAAAAAACTCAAAGGAGGTTGATTAAAGTGCTATATTGGCTATATTCCTCGTTTTTACAGTTTTTTTACTCTAATCTAAAAGTTTGTATGAATTAAAAATAACAAGCTCTTTCAAAATCTGTGAAAATATATAAGATGTCCTATTTAAATTAAAGAAGTTAATGACATTTCCGGTTAAACCGGAAGTATATCATTAACAAAAAAATGTACATCAGATGCATTTTGTTCTATTGCAGTTACCTGCAAATTTTCATGAATATTTTCGTTTAAAAGATATTAAAATTTACTTGGTTCCACACTTTATCCCAACCCTGTTTAGTATTTTGTTTTGTTTCTATTGAGTAATAATGTGAGGGGAATCAATAAATATATATTTTGTAAAATTGGTCCAGTTAGTCGGTCTTAATCATGCTAATTTTATATTGCTTTACATATATTAAGGAGGTAGGTTGATAATGAGGCTGAGGTAGGTGTGAACATGTCAAAAACTTATCAAATTAAAATTGTAGTCACATTTTATGACCACAATTGTAATCAGTAGCCGATTACTTTTCTAGACATGTAGTCATAATCAGTAGCCGGTCAATTTCTTCCTGTAATCGTCATAGAGATACTAAAGATAGAAGCAAGGGCTGTATAACGTAGACCTTACTTGCAGAAGATGCAAAAAGAATGCAGAAGATGCAAAAAGGATACTGAAACAGCTCTGCATAATATACATTGCAACTGTGAGTCACTGGACAGGAGGCAGAAACTGTATGGTAGACCCCAAATGACTCCAGAAAACTTCTGCAACCAACCAGCAAAGAACCTGTATGAGCTAATACAGGGAATGAAGTGGCTGAATAGGCTGTAGTCAAAAAACTAGGAGTATCCACATATCCACAATAAGCACAGGAGGCTGAGGTGGTGCCGGCGAAGGGACGGCTCCGGTAAGAGAGAAGGATACATACGATCACAGGTTTTGTCTGTCTTTCTCTGTGTATATATAGCATACACGTTATTAGACAAAGACAGTCTAAACCTCATCCTTTCTATCTATCCTTCACATGCTGACGGGCACCAAGCTGGTTTGTTGCCTCTATCTGTAGTATCTTCATGGTAGTCGTCCTAGCTCTGTGAGCGAGTGGAAAAATATGTTAGGTATTAATCGGGGTTTTGGATGAAGTTTAGAGTTGAAATCCTAATCGGGTAATAAACATTTCAGCTTTGAGTTCCACTTTGAAGTTGGGTTTGAATAAAATGGAGACGTCTATTGACAGTTGCTAAGATGTTGCTAGGGAAGCCGTGATTTACTTTACAGCTGTGCGTTTTTTTTACAGTGCGTAATAGACGTCATTACATTGATACCGACTGTGTGTTATTGACTGATTACAGGGGGGGTCGTAGGTAGAATATATTACATACGGGACAAAGTTTTTTATCCAAAATATTAAATATGAATAATCTCACTTATAATGGACAAATTACAACACAAATAATTTTTAATAACAATTTTATTGAAAAATTTTTTCAATCTACAGTTGCAAAATATTTTAAATAATACCACATTATATTTAAAATTATATAATAGACACTATAAATTATAATTTCGCCGCCACTGTACGCTGGTGCCAATATCACAGCGCTACACTACAAAATAAATACAGTCGTTGAAAATGCGATGTCTCGATACGAATTTAAACGCTGCCTTGCACTACAGAGAAGGGATTCGGTCTACGAACACATTATGTTGCCAAACAACATTCCCCCTTAGTTGCCTCTCAGCATTTGTTACGAGTGTTGCGTCGAATGGAATTCAAAATGGATGCCGATCGTGACATCAACTTAAAACTAGCGCTAGAAGTTCAACAATACCCATGTTTGTATAATTATAAACTACCTGACTATTGTAAGAAAGAAGTTACTGAGAAAGCATGGGCGGAGGTCGGCAAACGGACTAATCTCACGGGTAAGATATTTTTTAACTGTATACAAATTTATAGAATATGGTTTGCTCAAAGATGTTTTTGTAATTTATAATTTCATTTGGCTGCTACCTACCAGCATTAATTTATTACAAAATTTACAGATCATTAGCGTACGTAATCATGTTAGGTTTAATTTAGCAGAATAACAGGGTCTTAAGCCTACGCCCCCAATCCAAGGGAGGTTTATTAAAATATTCAATGTTTTTTGGTTCATAATTTTTCCCATGATATATAAACAGGTTAATCCCCTACATATAAAAAAATTTAGGTATTACCAGTATCTTTTTGATTATTAAAAATTGTAGATAACAGTATACGACTCCGTCTTGATTCTTTTTTATATCAATTCACTATTTTGGGTGCGATCGATGAAAGTTATACCCACAAACTCTTAACTTAATCGACAGTTGTATTCTCAGGTGGATTTATGTTTAAATCATACTAATATTTAGATATGTTATCATTTTTAGTTAACCTTTACCAATAAAAATTTAGTCTGACAAGCAGATAATAATTTACAAATAGAATTTAGTGAGCGTTTTATCATTAATTTGTTGAAAATGATAGTACAAACTGAGATTTGATGATTTTATAGTCTATTTTTATGTACGAGAGAGTTATAAAACCTAATTTCCAATGCAGAACTTAGGTACGGATGTTTTTAATATTAAGTAGTAGTACTAAATATTTCCTGAAATTTTCTTAAATGTACCTGATCTAATACAAGTTTTCGGTCCTTTAAGCTGTACAGAACAATAGAAAAAGGTTGGACAGGCCAAAAGCCCTGTCTTAACGGGGATGGGTAATATGGTCCCCGCTACCTGTGTTAATCCTTTGGTAGCTAGGCACTTCGATAATCCGGCTGGTAATTTCGCCCCCAAACTAAAATATAATTATTTCTGCTTTTTTGGAAATTTTCAGGAATAACAGGTAGTTTAGACGGATATAAAACCCTTATATTATTATAATTTGCAATCATTTGAATTATAGTTTGAGTACGTGTGAATTGTTGTGAGAAAGCAAATTATGGAGGTGAAAATTATTAAAAGTAATCATGGCAAGGATTTACTTGCAGTTAACGGTTACAAGTTTAATTTCCACAAAAAACTGAAAACTTAAGAAGAAACTTGTTGGAAATGTACCAACAGAAAATGTGAGGCCTGTATCTAAACATTAGGTGTATCAAGTGCAATATTCGTGACTAAAACTTCATCCGAACACTGTCATCTTGCGGACATTTCAACGTTAAATAGGCAAACAGTTTCTGCAGTTTGCAAGAGAAAAGCTGTTGACGATATTTCTGAAAAACCGTCAAAAATTATACGTATGGCATTGAAAGAAAATTTACCAGCGACACTAACAACCAGGGACGTCGGGTACGTTAGGAAGAATATGTATAATAATCGACGTAAGTTTATACCAGCGCTTCCGAAAAATATTAACGATGTACATGAAATTTTGAATTCGATTGACGTAAAAACTTCGCGTGATGAACAATTCCTTTTTATTAATTGTGTGTTAAATAATATCATTGTGTTTACGTGTCTTTCAAATCTTGAAGCTCTGGGGAAAACGCAACGAATCTACGTCGACGGCACATTTGATTATTGTGCCAAATATTTCACACAAATGTTTACAATTCACGGTTTTTTACACGGACATTACATACCTTTAATGGTATGCCTTCTACCCAATAAAAAATCGGAAACATACGAAAGACGGTTTTTTTTGGTTCAAGATAAGTGCTCCAAAATTAATATTAACTTCGATTTTAAGGAAATAGTGTGTGATTTTGAAATGGCCATACATAAAGCCGTTCGAAAAGTTTTGCCTTCCAGCAGGTTAATTGGGAGAAAATATAAGTGTTCTCCCATTATATTTATCATATTCATACAAATGTTATTTCATACGAAAATACTCGAGGTAAAAATTCAAAAAATATTTTTACTCACTACTTGAAGGAGTGATATGCCTATGGATTACGAATGCTTTATTATTTTGATACTCTTTCATTCATAAAAATAGACTAGAAACGGTGATCTCGCTAGTAATAGAATATACGAAGAAGAGTTTATTAAATTACCATTTCGATGTGAACGTGGTAATTTTTCAACAAAATTAATCGAATACATACAACCAATACTATATATATACTATATATTATTATACTATATCTAGTCACTGATACAACTGAGTGAAATACGTTACAAATGTTTACGCTACGGCACACTAGTCTGGGGTCAGGTAGAGAGCATAATATTAGAGTGCATTCTATAAGGGCGTGCCCAAAAATCACGGAAGAGGTATGAAGGTATCCATACTTTAAGAAATGGTACCAAACAAAGACTGCTACTGCTTTATTAAACTCTCAATCAAGTTTCTGATGAATACTACTGAAGTCGTCCCTTTACATAGTGGAAAACAGATATTTCCAAGTATCTATCCTAAACTTCGAGCAATTTTAAAAAGAAGAATTGACGGATGTAAACCCAAAACTTTCACTGTAATTAACAGGAAATATGTTAATAAATTGCTGTTTAAAGCCCCAATAATATTTATTTAATGATGAAGGTTGTATATGATGATAATAGGAATGCCGTTCTAGTTAACTCTGTGTCATGAAAATGGACAATGTTGAATTAAGGTCATAATTGTTACTATTCCTGATCGGCACGTGAATTTACAGTAACTAAAAGTGACGATGGGGAGTTTGTTATTTTAAAATAGTTCGAAATTACGTTCACATGCCGAATTTTAATCCTCGCATCTTCACGCGATATCAAAGTGGAAAGTGCTTAATTTAGCCTCACGGGAAAAACTGGATTTCTTCCATTTCAAGTAAAATTGCTAAATTTGGAAACTTCAAGGAATATACTGGACACTCCCTTATAGATGCACGACGGCCACTTTATTAGCAAAAACTAGAGATGATGTTTTAAGGTATGTACAAACCAGACAACAAAATGTTGCCAACTGATGCCATCATGTTGAGGGGTGTTTGCAAACATATTTGTTGGACACAACAACTTGTGTCTGGCTACATGTTGTCAACAGTGCTGCGCGTCCAAACCAAAACCAGCTGAACGTTGAAATCGACCGCGAAAATGGACCCCTCTACTGCTGCTGGTGTTAGTGCTGCTTTTATCATAATAGCATGTAAAGATGTATGCAGCATTTCAATGAGTTCTACCACTTGCTCATTGGTCCATAACAACAGAGATAAGAGATAACAAGGAACTACACTCTCTTGTGTCAACAAAAAATACGCACGAACATATTATGGACATATATTTATTATGGGTCACTTCCAGCTTTTTTATCTTTTCGTGGTACTTATGTTCTGCAAATAATAGGCAATTCAAATCATTTTTAAATAAATGTAAATGTAAAAAGCAGCGAAATTTACCAAGCTACCGTGAAATAAAATGTCCATTTTATTATTTGGAGTTAACATTATTAACGTACCTGCCAGTTGTGACAAATGACAAAGTATAGCACCGATTACTGAATAGATGATACCTCACTATTCTTATTCGACGTTACTTGTCGGTAACACCGTACAAACAGAGCGATGTTTTCGGTTTGAAATGGAAAACACGGATACATGCGACACTCAACAAAATTCTTTCATGTCTTGACGCAAAGCATCGGAGCTATGTTGCCATGTATCTATCAACTTATTGCGAATTAATGGGATACATGTTGGCAACAGTGTTGACAATATGTATCCGGGCGATTTTTGGCCGGTCTGTACTTACATTTACCACTCAAGCGACATGGCGTATAGAAATTTGCGACTGTTGCGGAAAGTTATGTAGCTAAGAGCGTTAATAATAGAAAGGAGGTTGCAAATGAAATTTCATCCAATATAACGAAGCTAGAAGTCTAATGCTTCAAGAAGAGTAACAGAAAACTTGGTTAGAGATGGGGAAATTATAAGAGAAACGAGAAAACATTTATCAAAATTTTGTAAATAATGGTCATAATTGTACTAATTTTACTATCAATATTCGTATAAATAAACAAGATACTCGTTTTATATGGTATAAATTATTACCAATTATTACCAATGTAATCAACTTATTTGTAAATAGACAAATTTTTATTCGAGACCATGTAAATGTGCTACACGGTCCTCGAACGGTCTATAACGGATTACCACAAGGGTCTATTCTAAGCCCACTTCTATTTAATATCTATACTGCTGACCTGCACAGGTTGGGAAATGACAATATTAAAATCATTCAATATGCAGATGATTTATGCTTTTATTTCATCCGTAGTTCCTTCGAGCAATGTGTTGAGGACTTGAGGATGTTTATGCCTGCGCTGCATGGATGGTTCTCTGACAACAGCTTCTCCATTTCATACGAAAAATCTGCTTTGGTTTGTTTTTCAAGACACCGTCTTAAAACAACCAGGACCCTTACTATAGGAGAACAACAAATCCCTTTTGTTGAAGAATTCAAATACTTGGGGATAATATTAGATAAAAAGTTGCTTTGGACCAGTCACATTCAGTATGCAAAAAAAAATGTGAGAAGGGAATTAATCTGCTCCGCAGTGTCTAAAAAAAATGGGGAGCGGATAGTTCAGTTTCACTTATGTTCTACAGGTCTTACATACGTTCGATTCTGGACTACGGATGTACCTTGTACGGTTCTTCATCAAAATCCAATTTGATAACCATCGATAGAATCCAATATAGATCTCTGAAAATTTGTTTGGGAGCTATGATGTCATCAGCCAATCAAGCAGTATTGGCAGAAATGCAGGAACCTCCGCTAATGATTCGAAGACAATTTTTAGCTGAAAAGCAGTTGATAAAATACCGATCGCTTAACACATCCATGGTCTCGAAAATCGCTTATATAAACTCTTGCACCTCTCTCTTCCTCACTGGAGAATAAAAACCTCCCCACCATTGTCGGATGCCTTTTTAAATACCATCTCAGATATTAGTCACATTAACAACCAATCTATTTTCCCAATTTACCAGTATAATTATAGTTCATTAATATTCCGACCAACAGTCATATACCCATCATATTCGGACTTACCTAGTTTAAATAAGTTGATCTTGAAAACCACATTGGCTACCATAAATCAGGATGTGATAAAAATTTATACAGATGGGTCAAAAAATGATGACGGGACCGGAGCAGCTATTTTTGTTTCTGATTTGGACTTAGTCAAACGATTTAAAATTTCAGATAATTTTTCAGTATATACAGCTGAAGCACTAGCTGTGAGAGAAGCTTTAAACTGGTGTAGTTTGAATTCATTTCAAAACGTGGCCATCATGTCGGATTCTAAATCTGTTTTGCAAGGAATAGAGAGTTCTCCATCAAAATGTTTCAGGCAACATCTTATTTTTGAAATTAAGCGGTTGCTATATGACTTAAAAAATAGTGGGAAGAAAATTCATCTTATCTGGGTGAAAGGACATTGCGGGATAGATTGAAATGAAAGAGTGGACTACGAAGCAGAAGCGGCATGTAGAATATCTAAGTACACTAAAACCCAATCATTTTCGGACTTAATAAATAGCCACAAATAGCCCTCACACGTTGGAAAAACCATTATCAAAATATTGCAAAAACAAACAGCAATCAGTATTTCCATATATATCCGCAACTTCCCAGTAAAAGTAACCTCTTAAATTTAGATTATAGCAAAAGACATCAGGGAATTCTCACACGTTTAAAAGTGAATCATAGACGTTTTCGGGCTCATCTACACATCATCAACACACCCTTTTGTACTTGCGATAATATATCAATAGCTGATCTCAACCATATTTTTTTTATGTGAGGATCGACTGACAGAAAGAACAGAACTTTATAATTCTCTCATAGCCTACAACTTTCCCATGCCTGTTAATTTATGTTCACTTCTAGCAAAAAACGAAAACGCTATTTTCGACCTACTTATACGTTTTGTTAATGATGCGAAATTGGAAATATAGACTTTTCCTTCAGATTAATATCTAAACTTTCTATACTCCCTGTGGTTAATGGACACCGTCCGAGACCATCTCTCTCACACACACACACACATTATTACCTTCCAAGGGTGGTAAGTTGAATACAACCCGTCTTCAAGGGCAATCGATACCTTTTTGATAATTGTTACTTACTTTCTTTATAACAGTGTCAAATAATGTTTTCATGAAAAAATTGAAAAATTAAATAATACTCTGATGGCACGCACAAAGTTTTATAAGACAAAAGTGGCATAGTTTACCAAAAAGTTTGCCACGTTTGCTCAATCTAGATATTTATGATCCTTCAAATGAGTCAAATATTTTATTTGTTTCAGTACACGAGTGTAAAGAAAAATGGAAAAACATAAGATCAGCTTTTGTAAGAAGTTTGAAACCGTCACCAGGCTTATCGTTAAAAACAAAACGACCATATTATTTACACGATTATTTACGTTTCATTGTCCCATTCGTGAAGACCGTAAATTCAATCGAAGCTGTGAAGCTTGAATGTCCTGAAGATTACCACGAGAACAATGATTTCGTCTCAGATGAAACGGAAGAGCAAGAAATATACGAAGAGGCTTTATCACCTTTACCATCAATTTCAAACGATGATAGTCAATTACTTAGTGCAGCTTTACCTACTGTATTATCTTCAACAAATAGAAAGAAGAGAAAGCTGGATTCTCCATTTTCGGTATGTCTGGACAAACGACCGCCTACCATTGATGATGAAACAGCAATACGCTATTTCCTTCTCAGCTTAATACCAGATTTGAATGGACTGAGTGAAACTCAACTACGGCAATTTAAAATAAAATCTTTGCTGTTAATAAACGACCTTAAGGAGCAAACTGATTCTCATATCGATAACGCTCATCTATTAACGTGATAAATTCGAATTTGATACTTGTTTATTATCTTAGAATCCAGTGGGTACAGTTGTTAAAAAAAGGGTACAAGCGTTATTATTATTATTTCCATGAAACCAGTTTGAGTTTGATGTTATAAAATCTTCTAGGTTTTTAAAATTGGACATTGAAGGCTGCCGTCACATACCGACCGCCTTATTGCATGTGAACAAGCAAACCTAATGTCGCTATGTTTATGTTGTTATTTTATGAAGATTGAGTGAATATATTAAGAATGACGCTAAATTTGTATTCTTCTTTTTGTCTCATTTCCTAATTTCAGTGAAGATGTTATAGTTTTATCATAAGTTGTGGGTGATAAAAGTCTTTTTTTCACTATATCACTATTTTATTATATTCCCATCCAAAGTATACATTATGGAAAATATCTTCGACTCTTAAAATGATTGATTCTAAATTCAAATTATGACTTATAAATAAATTAACACCCTTTGGAAAAATCAATTGTATGTCCATGATACACGGTGACGGTTAGACTGTAACGCCCATGCCAAAAATCACACATCAAGGCTAAAGATCTCGATTTAAACTAGGCAAACTAAGCTTCCAACATTTTCGCTCGAAATTGAGTCTGGAAAAAAGCTGTCAAGTTTCAGTTCAAGCGCTGCCATTTGGAGATATTTGGCAAATTATCCAGTGGATACCCAATTAAGTAAAGTACTATTCCACTGCAGATATAGACTTCTAGGACAAGAGCATCCAGGGGAGAAAAGACTGTTGAGTATAATAAGGGCTACTTGTCTCTTCCCAAACGGCACAAACAGCATTAAGGCTGGGGTGCCGAGGACTCCAACTAATGGTGCCGAGCCAATCAATCAACCTAATCAAAAACAAGAAATACCAAGACAGCTGGAGCATACCTTCCAAAATACCAGCCAAAATAATATCTGGGAGTTTTGGACAGCACTTTCAAGTGGAAGTTTGCTATTGATCTGTGCAGGAGAGGATACGGGATACCGGTCAACGGCTAATCTGACAGGTCACTGAAAATATTTTTTGAAAGCCAGGCTACAGTAACTACAATGTCCTATAATAATTGCTTGTTGAAAACAGGTTTTGAGTACTAAACCACCCAATCCAACTGGGTGCAATCAATAAGGTTGTTCTGTTATGGATTACCGCCCAAGCCAGTTGATAGTTCCAAAGCCACGACTAGGAATCTTCAAATCTGATAAAGACAAGCTAGAACGAAAGGCAAGAGCAAATGCCTTAGACAGGTCAGTATATACCTTCAGTTAGTGACTTTCAGGTAGAAGCCTTATTAATAAACATGGACAAGGAGGATTTTTATATACTTGATTAGAATTAGTTATAATTAATATCAAAACTACATCATTCATATATGTGTTTGATTTGTTAAATATTGTTTTTATACTCAGAAAAAAAATTTTTTTCCTGAAGGCTATATGTGCAATAACAATATTAAAAATAAAGTTGATTTTTTCCACATTTTGTTGTGTTATTTTAACCATCCTTGTATACATAGGCATAATTATGGTTTCATACAGTTATGTATTTCCAGCAAATATTTTTTGCCATAGAGATTTCGCGGTATATAATATTTGAACCATACCACTGCATAAATATATTTGATTTGATTTCAAGCATAATTTGAAATAAATAATGCTTACCTTTGAAAGTTTAGTTATAATAGAAATTTTATTGAAACTTGAAATTGATCCCTATATACTGCGTAGGTTTGTTGAAACATGCGTGTGCATGGTGCAGGTTGGTGGGTAGTTATTTGATAGCCAAGCCATATTATGAAAGGTTGTGATGTGCCTAAAAATACATAAGTTATTTGATCAAAGTTGGACATTTTCTATATATTCTTATATGTATTCATTGTTACTAGATTTGCCATTTTGAACAAAACACCTATACTGATAAAGTGTATTTGCAGTTTTGGTCTGGCATATTATAGACTATCAAATAATCACTCATCAATGTTATATCCAGTATTATACGGCAAAATCTCCAGCCAAAAAAAACTCCTGGAAAGACATACTTCTGTAACATCATAGACATAATCAAATGCGGGAAATAAGTGCCTGCATTGGGAATATAATGTTCCTGTGTTTAATAAGGATTTTTTTTGGACAGAAAATAATATTTTCTATATAACTCATGAACATTGCCGCGATTGCAAACAAATGCATCTGAAAAATATGTATTCTAAATTAGTAATTTATCTTCCAGTAGAAGAATAAAATCTTGTCTAGACCAAAATCCTACAAAACACATCTAAAATAATCATCATCTAAAACAGCTGGCTTAGATTCCTAGGAGAACCAAATCATTTTTTGATATCATCAAAAAATTTTACCATTTCTACAATAATACTCTGCTACTTTCGTAAAACTTATCTTTTGGTTTAGTAAAGGTACTTTATAAAAATACCTTCCTACTACACTAAAGAGATTTTAGTAAAGCAATCTTTACTGCCATAGCACATATCTCTCTTAGCGCCAATTTTAATAGATTTTTTGGCTGGGATTGCGAAAAAACTTGCTGTGAGGATGAATTTTTTTCTCGGTGTAGGACTGCTGAACCAGACAGTCTATCCTAGGAGCTGTGCTCTCTGAGGATGTCGATATATTCACTCCTCCACAGATTATCAGTTTTAGAAGTAGTGACTAAGGTATTAAATTAATTTTTTTGACATTTGATTCGGTAAAAATATACAAGGTGTTTAATTTGGAATATTCCATTTTTACACTGCCTCCTGCAAGCCAGAGGTGACCCATATTAGTTTCGGATATGGAAATTCAAAATTGGTCCCAGTGTAATCCACAAAAACTTTAACAAAATCGATCAACCAATAACTCACTTATACCTGGCATATATTATTTGAATGCTTTTTATTTGCTCTCCAACTAACTGAAAGTAATAAAAATGTGCTTAGAAACCGAACATTCTCATTTGATTTTTTTGCTCCTTGGAAAACGAATTGGTTCTCTCCTTCGCGTCTGTTTAAAATGTAGAGATCCTCTCCAATCAAGGAAATAATATCAGAATGTTGAATTAAATTGAAAAGGATTTTCGTTCTTTTGGGAATAAATTTATTTACACATTCTCTCAAAATTGACGAGATTTTATTCAAGAAAGGCACCGTAACTAAATATATGCAAAGTCATTCCAAGACAGCTTTTAATATCAGAAGAAATCAAATGTATTTTATCGGAAACATTCGTTTTGATTGCTGCTGGAATTTCTTAATAAGTATTATCTTTTTTTTCCTTTACTTTGAACAGAAGAATTACAGTTCATTAATTTATTTTATTCCTTCCAACAGGCATATTATCCCACCATTTTTTCAGTTGCATTTCTCCAGTGTATATTTGGTTTCAAGAACAATCGTGGTGAGGTAATATTGGCGCCTAGTTTTGATATCAGTTTATGGAAAAGACGTACAGTGCAGCTTTGTCTTCTATTGGAACCAACCATAAACTACTTGGGCAGCTTTTAGAACAACTTTAGCACGTTTTACTGAACACCGAATTGTGTTCAAACCGATTTGTTGGAGAGTTAACGTTATTTTTCTCGATTTAAAAAAAATCCACCAGAAAGGCAACTCTAAGAACTCTTTAAGACGAGAAACTTTGTGGCCAGCTACTAGTTTCCGAAAAGAATCGCATGACTAAAAATACACTCACACGAGACACAGATAAGGAATACGTTCCTGGCCTATTTATATTAATGTATTTTCAGCCGCGCGATTCTTTTCAGACACTAGTAACCGGCCACAAAGTGTCTCGTCTGAAAGCAATCTAAAGGCACGTTTTCCTCCACATTCGCCAGTCGCTAGTAATCGCGAAAAAAGTAGCGACAACTTATTTGCCCAGACACCTATTCATGTATCCAAACAGAACTGTTTTCCTAGTGAGTAGCTGCTTCCCAAATTAAATCGCTACAAGCGACTGATTTGTGACGATTTTTCAGGTAGGAGAGTGTTTTAAAGGTTATGTTGTATCAATGTTCTGATAAAAATTGTATTTATTTTTCAGATTTTTTTCACTTCTAGGCACAATGGAAGACCCACCCGCATTCAGACTCTAGTGCTAATTGAAGGAGCAAATTTTCATTTTGAGCCTGATAATGTTGCAGCATTGGAATCACTCTTCGTTTGGAAATATTTATTTTATTATTATACGTGTAGCGAGACGTGTAGCATAAAAATATGATAATACAATAATTATTTATATAAAAGCAACTGCTATAGAATGAAGTTTGTTGACGGATTTTTAACAAGATCCGATCGGAGGTAAACATCTCTGCAAAATTCGTCGACGAATATAATCAGTAGTAATACCACAGTATACCAAAACAACCAGTAGTGCATCTCAACTTCGCGCATCAGTTGTGCGCAGTTCGCCATTTCGGTTTAGAAACCTCTCAAGATCAGCAAGGACGGAGTATATTCTACTTCGGTTTAGGGACAGTTTAGTTTGGTTTAGTTGCATAAGCAGTGGCGTGAAGTGGATTAAATTTTTGGAACTTTAGTTCTTTACGCCAGGTTATGTTTGAGCGACCAGGGGGCGCGACGCAAAAGATCTGACCGTTACGCGTTACGTTGCGCTACGTTATGTTACGTTGCTTCGTCATGTGCCTTGCTTGCGTGCTTGTGCCTCCTTAGTCTCTCTCTCGTTCACGAAGCAGCGATTCATAATAATATGCTCCTGCCGGGATTCGAACCCGGGCCGCCCGCGTACAATGCGAGCATTCTACCACTGAACCACCGATGCTATATTTAAATTCTATGCAAATGGTATTCGTAGTGCCGGTGATCTACTTGAATTTGTTCGGATCAATTTTTACTATTATTTCCATAATTTTTTTTGCGCGATTAAGGGGTCTAGCACATTTACTTTTCGAAATACAGGGTGTTGAAATTTTGAAAACTTGAATGTTTTAATTCGATAACTTTAAAATGGATGGATAAATTGATTTGACATTTGGCAGATTGTTTTTAAATGTAAAAGGGCATATTTGGAAAGAAATTGTAGTTTGTGCAACTAGTGTGGGATATGATGGCCATATCGCACGAGGACGAAGTTTGAGCACGACGCCGTAGGCGTTCAAGTGCGATATGGACAATCCACACGAGTCGAGCAGTATATTTTTTCTACGACCCACTTAAGAAAAAATCTAGAAAATAGAAATTTCTATAAACTGTAATACTTATAACTTCAAATTAAACATTTTACAATTCAATTTTATGTTTCCACTAATTTTGTGGTAAACGTACAGTTCTTGAATTTCCAATTTGTATAATGCTACGGTTTCATTTTTTAAATATACGATGCTGTTATAAGTAGATGTTGCCAGTCGGACTCCCTCATGAAGGGTACCGTACCATTATCTATAATTATGAATATTATGCTAAATATTTCAAACGTCTACCTGTTGTTGTTATCAAGCAGAATAATTATTTAAAAAAATAAAAGTAACTATTGAAAAAAAACTTTTTCACTGGAATCGAACCCGGGTCTACGGCGTGAGAGTCTGGATTGCTTACTACTCGACCACTGAGAAATATGAAAATTGTTTTTTTATAACGTCAGATGTACCTATTACATAATTTTATAAAATCTGAGGTCCCCTTAAATACCCATTTTATTCTGTTTTAAGTATTTGTTGGTAATTTGTACGGATTATTTCTTTTAAGTTTATCTTTGTAAATGAATATTCTTTCTTTTCTTAATTTCTTGGGAAATTAAACCACAATAAAAAGGAATGAATAATATACCACAAGGAACATACAGAAGATATGAATATTCTTGATCCGGTGCGCTTCTATGAGAAACTTTCATATACGTTCTAAGATGTATATGAAATCATATCCGTTTAGTTAACTGATGGCCTACATTTCCATTTTGTAAACTGTGCAGAGTAGTAGTTTGTGCAACTAGTGTGGATATGGCCAATCCACACGAGTCGAACATTATATTTTTTTACGATCCATTCAAGAAAAAATCTAGAAAATAAACATTTGAATATACTGTTAAATAAATATAACTTGAAATTAAAAATGTTCAACAATTTTATTCATAATCGTACCAATTCAATTTTATGTCTTCACTAATTTTTTGTGATAAACGTTCAGTTCTTAAATGTACAATTTGTACAATGCTACGGTTTCCCTTTTTAAATATACGATGCTGTTATAAAGTAGATGTTGCCAGTCGGACTCTCTCATGAAGGGTACCGTACCATGATCTATAATAATGAATATTCTGCTGAATATTTCAAACGTCCACCTGTTGTCGTTATTAATATCAAGCAGAATAACTATTAAAAAATAAAGTTAACAGTAAAAAAAAATTTCCTCACGGGGAATCGAACCCGTGTCTACCGCGTGAGAGTCTGGTATGCTTACTACTCATCCACCAAAGAATATGAAAATCATTTATCTATAACGTCAAATGTATTACATAATTTTTTCTTAAAAGGAACTAAAGTTCCTACCGTGTGTCCCGCGACACGTTCTACCTTTTTTTGTGTGTGACAGTAATCAAATAAGATGAATAAAGTAAAAGCAGGTGTAGTTTGTGCTGCAAAGAACTGTAGAAGTAAATCATATTTATATATGAGAAAAAAGTTTTTTAGATTTCCCTGTTTTCCTGTTTTATTTATTATAAATTTATCTATATAGTTCGATTTTATTATACACTTAAATAGAAATACACATAAATAGAAAATTCAAAAAGGATAATAAAGAAAGAAAGGAAGAAATGTATTGATCTTTACAAAAAGGTATACAATATTATGCCAGTTACTTCTATAAATAAATAAACACGACATGTTTAGACACGTCATTACATACTGAAAGTTTAAAATTAATTTACATAAATCCAACATGATTACATTTATTTTAAAATTAGAATAGAATTTTATTTATTCAATTAAATTTAAAAGAGTAAATCAATCTTCATATGAAGATCTGGGCCATTCAAAATCGAATAACTCCTCAATCTCATAAAATGCCTGCTCTACAAGCGCCTGTTTCACTATAAATTTCAATTTTTTAAGTGTAAAGTTTTTCCATAATACTGGAGTAGTTATATATCTTTCAGTAATAGAATTCTGTTTGCCCAGCAGTACCCTCCTGATTCATTTCTGTTAGTCTAATCAGGTTTTTGTATTTTGTATTATAGTTGTGTATCATTGATCCAGTGGTATACTTATGTTTATTTTTATGCACAAAAATGATAGCTTCCAAAATGTATTAACTAGGTATTGTGAGAATCTCCAATTTAATAAAAATAGGCCTTTCATGATCTCCAACATTATACTAAGGATAAGTTAATTATTTGGCGTCATATTTAATAAAATGTAATCTTAATTTGTAATTAAATATTATTGGATTATGAAATTTAACTAGGTATTTAATAAAAATCAATAAGTAGGTATATCCTTTGTTTTATTACAATTTGTTTTGCTATTGTTGCCGATTCTAAATTCTCTAGAGTTTTTTCCTTGTAACATGTTCAAATTGTTTATTATATAATATTCACAACTCACAACATTAATATACTCAATAACATTTTCTTCGAAACATATATTTAACAACTCTGAATTATACTAATCCTTTCCTGTCCAAAAAGTAGAACTGTTAGTTAATACGGACCTAAACCCGCATGGCCGTTTCAAGGCCAAATAAAAGTATTGCGTACAAGCGATGCGCGAAGCTGAGATGCACTACTGGTTGTTTTGGTATACTGTGGTAATACTATAAGTATTCCAAAATAATAGGGTTATACATCGATAACTTGTTGCATATTTACAAAGAGTGTCAGTTTGACAGTCAAACTGACAAGATTTTTAATTATGCAGGAAGTTTGAGGTGTATAACTGTATTTATTTTGAAGTACGTATTGTATTTGAGACGATTATTAGTTGAGTGAATATGAACAATTCAATAATTTAGATACTATACTTTGGCAAGTTTATCTGAAACCGTGAAAGGAATGCAGTCGAAAACATTCGACATTGCCACGTTTAACCATGGAAAAACTGAAGTGCTAACTATGTAGTAATAATAATTAGAAATGGGTCTTTTTATTATTAACAATATTAAAAATATGATTAAACGTTAATTTTATGATGTGCTTGTTTCCTTGGATTTATTCTATTAACATTATTTTTTCAATCCATGAATATTAAAAGATGAACACTTTTCCAAATTTGTTATGCGCTTCTTCAAGCTTTGGCAGCGTTGTACGAAAACCATAATGATCACACCCTCCGAATTACATAATTGGTGACTTCTGCTGACTGCTTATTGGCAAGCGCGTGCGTGTGTTCTTCCCTCTCACTTCGTCAATTGACTGATATTGATTTATTCAGTGGCGTTGGTATTGTCAGTGACCTTTGTATTTTCAGTTTTACTTGGTAAAATAGGTACCGTACGCCACTTGTACGTTTGACAGATATGCGCCATGTTTTTCCTCGCCTCCCACCGATGCCGCATAGCTTCAGATAAACTTGCCAAACTTATAATTGGTACAATGGAAATTGCAATCCAAATCGACTCATTTTTGATAAACGTCAAAATTTTACGGTAATGTTAGTTTGTGTGTTGTTGTATATTAATGTATAATCACTTGTGAAATTTTTGATTGGTAGAGCTACTCTATGTATAATCAGGTATTATCGAAATTATACGAGGTAACTTATCTAAATTGGTCGTTCTGATTGGTTGTAAATGATATGAAAAAAATAATCGTTGCTACTTTGGTCGCGCGCACTCGCTAGCGACGATTTCTAAGTGAAGCACTTTTTTAATGCCTCTACATTATCAGGCTCAAAATACAAATTTGCTTCTTCAATTAGCACTAGGTATAGAGTCTGAAGGAAAGCGGGAAAAGGTATTGCCAATGTTTAAAATAGGCAGTATGAAAGATTTCACCCTATTTTGATCAATAAACATTTGGTTCATAATGAATCGAAATTTAAAGAATTTTTCCGAATTTATCCGAATACAACAAAACCTTTAAAACACTATCCTACCTGAAAAATCGTTACGAGTCAGTCGCTTGTCTGCTCCCAGAAAGGTCTGGCGAGTGAGCGAATAGCGACTTAAGGTGAGTTTATCAATGCTCGGTTAAATATTGTAGCCTTCGGCTGAATTTTAGCTGTTGGTCGAAGTGTTTATCAACTGCCAGTTTGCATTAGCTGGCAGTCAAACTTTCGGCTATCCTAGCTGCCACTATCAAGTTGATGTTAACCACAGTTAAATACGAGAAAGTGGTGTTCCGTTATTCTAACCATAGATTCTAACTGACAACTGTGTCATGATTTTTTCATGTTTGCTCACATTTTGCAACAAAAATTATTTCAACTTTAAATTTGATTGTGTTATTATCGTTAAGGGTGGAATCGAGAAGCTTATTTGATTCTTTTATAGTAGTTTAGTAGCATCTAGGTTCTTTTTGTATTTTATTTCATTGTTATTGCCAATGTATCTTGAGGAACTTGACGACCTTTTCGATGAAGAGCTTGGAGATTGGCGAAATATTGGAATTTGTAGAGAACGAAAGACGACCATATACTGTTGAAGAACGGATAAATCCCTTTGAAGAGCTCGATGATGTCGAGTTTATTACTTGGTTTAGATTATCTAAACCCAGTGTTCTCATGATACTCCAACAAATTCCAGCTATTCTTGCCGAGTCACAGCATCCGTCTTTTTGCATTCTATTATACTTTTATGGTGAACGGCTACTTTTATAAGTACCTAATTGTCGCTCTGACTCCGTGAAATTGGGATATCTTTTTTGTTTTGTGAACATGCTCAAATGCCAACAACTCATTAAAGCACAACATAGACGAAATAAAAATAACAGTACCACAATTTTGACACTGACAAGTGAAATTTTCCACGATGTTGTCAGAGTAAGCTTACGGTAAAATGGAAAAATAATAACTTTCACCTCTATATTCTTGATTCACTGTGTTATATATGTTATATGCGAATAAAATTATTAATATGTGGGTGATCCTCCTTACACCAAATTAAAATGAGAAATTTACACTCTGACAACATTACACTCACGTTCCTAACCCGAACAAGGTTGTCAAATGCTCAATTACACTTAGCCTCCAGTTAGCTAGCTGTCAGTTATGTGGTGCATTGATAAACGCTTTTAGTCCAAGAGCTAGTAACACGTGTTTCATGAAGTGTTTGATGCACCTTGAAATTTTGTGCTATAATATCGAATGAATAGCTGAGCAGGTAAGCAAGTGTTGGCAAGCCCTACCTGGGGACACCAGGTACTGCGCATAGGAGAAAGGTATAAAAAAATTTGGCCCAAAAAAGTGTTTGATTCAAGCTGCCATTTTAACAGCGTCTTAATTTCATATAATAAAAATTAATTACAAAAAGGCAGACACTTCTGTTGGGGTTTAATTATCGAAAAACATGAAAATAAATATTAATTTTAATAGAAAGAGATAGGCAGGGCATAGTCGTGGATGTAAGCGAGAGCACCGATTACCGGCCTAGCTACGGTCTTTCTCTGCGCTCTCATTGGCTGTTGGTCACGTGTTCTCGTACAGCTGTACTAGCTATACATTTTTAAATTTAATTGTGGAGTAAGGTTTCTCTTGATATTGACGTAAAGAATTTACGTATACAGTTCGACAAATACAGTGAGCTTTCACATTTACTGAGTTTTGTAAACGTTGATATACTTCCGTTTCTTCTAGGAATTGTTTGTATGGTTGAAGAGTTTGAAACAGAGCATTTTTTCCACAGAATATAATTGCTCGTGCCGACCTTTAACTTTTTTGCTAACTTTCTTACAAAAAATACAAACAAACAAATATTCAATGATATTCGACATTTATTTAAAGTTGTCTCAGAGAAAACAATAACCGTTCTAGCATATTTCTGTTTGCATATAACACATGACACAGACTCACCTTCCTCACATTCCACTACCATTTTTATAAAAAAAATAGTTTACTTCAGAATTTATCATACATTAACAAATATTCAATTCATATATTTTGTTTTTAATAATGATTTAACAAATTTATACACGCATCGAAAGAAATCACAAAAACATGTGCTCACAACAACGCATAAAATGTTTACTGAAAATGTATAGCCAGCCAATGAGAGCGCAGAGAAAGACCGTAGCTAGGCCGGTAATCGGTGCTCTCGCTTACATGCACGACCATGCGCTGCCTATCTCTTTCTATTAAAATTAATATTTAGTGTGTGTCTGCCTTTTTGTAATTAATTTTTATTATATGAAATTAAGACGCTGTTAAAATGGCAGCGTGAATCAATCACTTCATTTTGTATTAAAAAAAACAACTTGAGCGTGTTTTTATTATATGTTAACCCCCTCAAAAGTGTATGCCTTTTTAATTATATATTTTATTTGCTTTGAAATTTAGATTTCTCTTTGTTGGCCTCTGAATCAAACACTTTTTTTTGGGCCAAATTTTTTATACCTTTCTCCTATGCGCAGTACCTGGTGTCCCCAGGTAGGGCTTGCCAACACTTGCTTACCTGCTCAGCTATCCATTCGATACCATAGCACAAAATTTCAAGGTGCATCAAACACTTCATGAAACACGTGTTACTAGCTCTCCGACTATTTCTATTGTAACCGAGACTTTGACTGGCGGCTAGAGATAGCTGAGGGCTACGCAGCTGACAGATTTAACCGAGCATTGATAAACCCGCCCTTAATTTGGGTAGCAGCTACTCAGTAGCGAGTAAGAAAACACTCCCGTTTAAATACATAAATAGGTGTCTTGGCGAATAAGTCGTCGCTACTTTTTCGCGGCTACTAGCAACTGGTGAATGTGGAGGAAAACGTACCTTAAGACCTTTAGGAGTATTTTAATCCAGTAGCAATATTATTTTGTTGACTTTAGACAAACTTAATGAAACTGAACTGAACGTACGTTGACATGGATCTGCTTGTTTCTTCAGAGTACATCTACCAGATCGGTGACTTTAAATGTCACTGAAACTGAGTAAGTTTCAATGGTTAATTAAACAAGACATTTAAATTATGACATCCGGAAAATAAATCTAAAGGAGCTACTAGCTCTGGGACTTTTTACAGAAACTAATTAGAAGAAGGAGCGCACAATAGATCTTTTAGTATTAAGTGGATGCCACCCCAATATACATACATACATATTTCCCCCTCTAAAAGTAATCAAAACTTTATCATTGTCTATTTTTCGTGAGAATGTAACACAATCCATATATTGTATGGTCCCCATGTACCTGCAAACTTAAAACTGGTTTGGGAAAGGCAATTTAAATTTAATACATTTTATCATGTGATACTGCAAATAGAAGGTACATACTGAAATCAAGAATCATATAATGGAGGAAGCCGATTTATAGTTGAGGTTCACACTACTGGGAAAAAAGTAGAGAACATCTAAAATAGAATTAGAGTGAATCGATAAGATGTCTAGAGAGATTGTAAATTTTCCTGTAACGTAAAAGCAAGTAACTACCTTAAATAGCTCCGGGAAAAAATACTAGTATCAAAAAAGCCGCAGTAAATTACTATTCTGTGGGGGAAAAACGATCAATAAAGGAGAAATTTTAATGAGAAAGATAAGAATTTATTGTCTACTCCGATGACACCCTACTACATTCTAGAGAGTCAGTGACAAATAGTCGGAATAACGTGGGTTCACGACTATTTCACTAGCAAATTTGAATATTACAGTTAAATTCAAATACCTGAGGAAAGGAGATATTTAATAATGTGATCTATGAAGCTTTGTTAATAAACTTTGTTGTGCGATATTCGTTGTTTGTAAATAAATTAACTAACAATTTAAGTTTTATAATTGCTTTAAGAACGTTCACAGAACGTATTTTATAAAACAGCCACTGTTTCATACACATTTTCACAAAGTCCTAACAATTCTCATAAGCATGGAATTGGCGCAGATTATAAAACAAGTCGCCTATTAAACATGCTCCATAGATGTTGTTTGTTGATATAATAAAACAGTTTCGAGATTATTTCTAAGCGTTTAATGAGAACTTTCATAAGACTGTTTTATAACAGCTCTATTTCTAGGATGAAATGTAACATTTAAATGATTTTTTAAGAGCCGTTATTGAAACGTTTTGTAAATGTTTTATAAAGCTAGCAGCTTCAGCACTTTTGCTACAAGCGCCAATAGTTACACAATCAAAAGTCTTTTTCTACAAACCTTCACAAAAAGTCGTCATTTTGTAGTAGAATACTTTCAGCGAAAACGTGATTTCCGTCACCAGTGAGAGAAAGTGTCGTAACGTTAACTGCCGTCTCTAGTGACGAAAGTTAAATTTATATTTTCGATTATTTGTCGCCCTCGTATATAATGTTTTGACGACTTTTGCTTATTAATAAACAAAGATAGGGATCATTTCTTTAATAAGTATTCATTTTTTTGCTTTTGTTTGATTAAAAAGCAAAATAGAATTGTAAAAATACCGTGAGATTTAAAAATAATCTATATCTAGTTGCCATACTTCAATTAAAAAAGCATGGAGGTTGGAAATCCAGTAACGTTGCAGAGGGATATGTTGATCAATCAGTTAACAGCAAAAATCAAATACAAATCAACATTTTACAATCGCGTTATGGAGCATCAGTTAACAACATATCAGATGTGGCATATCTCAATACATATAAATCTCGATTGTAATACTCCTATAATTTTGAATAGTTGCACGAATGTAACAATTAACCAATATTTAAATCATAAGTAATGTTTTGAAAAATTCCGTTATTTTTTATTTCAAATAAAATATTTGTTCAATGTTCTTTTCAGTTTACTTGATTATAATATAAACAGGTTGTAGAAAAAGTATAGTGTTTCACTCATCGAAACATTTTTTAAGCTCGTGAACATTACCAGCCTCGGCCACGCCTCGACAGGTGAACTGTTCTACCCGCTTCAAAAAATGTTACTTTCGTCACTCGTAAAACAATATATAGTGTAACTATTGTTAATGTGATGACCCATATTTTTAATCCCTTTGAAGGAAAAAGCCGCCCAATTACGAGCATAATTTTTTTTATAAATTCGAATATTGTGAAATAATGCTTTTCAAATGTAATTTGAACTAATATAGTGGATTAAAATTAACCTGCATAAAATTTGTAATACAATTCAAGGTCATTACAATGACATTAGTTACACTTTACTATTTTAACATTCCTTTTCCGAATTATGATAATCAAGGAAATTATTATTTAATCAACAGTAAAAACACAAGAGCTTTTTTTATCGGATAAATTTCTCTTTGCAACGAAACAGTTTTGCCAATCACTAATTTTACGAGAAAAACTGACATGATAAAATCGCGACACCGAGGTGGAACGATTTTATCTAATGTCAGTTTTTCGAGCAAATTTAGTGATTGGCAAAACTTTGAGTTAAAGAGAAATTTATCGGATAAAAGAAAAGCTCGAGTGTTTTTTGGCGAGATAAATTAAAGACAGAATATATTCATCTTTTGGGTTTTTATATCAACAAAGTTAAATAATTCAGACTGATTCAAAATAAAAGCACTATATGTTTATAATTCAAAAATCTGACAGACTAATTGACAGTTTTTGCAGTTTTGCCAACAATTAATTGCTGTGAAATTATAAGTAACCAAACTTGCGACTCATTGTCATTGTGTAAAAGAGACGTCCGCTTACTAGATATTGAGGAAGAGGAGTTTTTATCAAAGGTGCTTCACGAGTGCTTCAAATTTTATCGATAATTTTTTTTTCCAGGAAAACTTATTTATTTGGCAAAAATATGAAAACAAACCGATTGATAAAATCACGAGTCCGTTAGGACGAGGGATTTTATCTAAATTCGGTTTGTTTGAATGTTTTTGCCTCAAATAAACAAGTTTGAGTGATGAAAATAAAAAATTATGTGATAAAATTTGAAGAGCGAGTTGTATTTGGGAAGATTTTTTTTTTCAACAATTTAAAATTTTGTATTACCTGAATGTTCAATATTCTCTTGGGTAATTGCACTGAATCGGTTTGTGTTCATTTTTCAATAAACTTCGAAGCACTTTTAATTGTCAAAAATGACAAATTTACAGTAAAATTTTGACGTTTCAATGTAAACAAGGTATTATCGATGAGGAAGCAGAATTATCAGTATAATACCACATGATTGGCTAGAATAATGTATTGCTATTGGTTAAAACCACCAAAATGTCAGATTTTGACAAGTGAAATTAATAATCGCGATAAAAAAGGATGCATCTTTTTTATCGATGTCAAAGTGACAATAACATTTCCAGGTATATGACATTTTGACATTGGAGTTAATTTAACATTTAAAAAAACTTATTATATCTATTTTTGATAAATGGATTATTAGGACCTTCTACACATTACAAATCAGCCAGTCGAAGTTGAATGGAAGAATCAATTTGCATCAATATAAAGTGTAACTTGTTTTAAATCCAAAATCATCTCAAATTGCGGAAAACATTAACACTGGGGCTGGATTTATTTATCCAACCTTTTCAATTCTCCCACCGCCTCGAAGATTTACTTTTAAAAACCAGCACGATTTCTTTTTGTGTAATTCCCTTTTGGGGTCGATAAAATGAAAATAAACGATCCAAAAGTATTTATTTCATTTAGGGAAGAATTAGGTTGGGGTTTTTTCCCAATGTCAATACGTGAACTGGGTTGCAAACGAACCACACACTTAACCGATCAATTAGGAAAATTAGAGTGGTAAAACTAAGTTGCAGTAATCACATTTGGCTTGAAGGGTTTCAGAAAGATGTCGGAAAAAAGAAGCAGCAATTTGAACGTGGGATGTACGTTCATTTTCGGAATCGAAATTACCATCATTAGGGTCAATCACTTTTTCCATTCATACTCGTATACCTTAATTTTATTTGAAATTAAAACCATACTCATTAAGATGTACAATAAAAGCGCGGAGTCTTCCCGGTCAGGTGACTTAACCTTTTCATAAGCGTGATATAATTTGTGTTTCATGAAAATTGGTATAGTTCTTTTCACGATCTGAGAAACTGACTTGACTTGACTTAGGCTTGAGATGCAATAAAAACATAAAACTTTTCGGATTTACCATGGAAAGCCGCACTATACCTGATGAAAAAAAAATTTATAATAATTTTTAAGGTAATAACCAACAAAATAAATACGACCTTATCACGGATAATACTTCAATGGCTTTATTGCATACCATTATCCTATCTCAGATCATGCCAGTTTCTTAGATCGTGAAATGAACAATACTTAATGGATGATTCCAGTCGTCTATTCAGTATCCCCAAGTAGCATTTAATAGCATACTCCTAGAATAGTCATTATGTTCAAAATATATACCAAATATAGTGGGTACATTCCCAATATATTGTTTCATACTATGGATGGTATATCCTCTTCACAATGTACCAACAATATAACAGGAATGTACTTCAGGATATATTCATGGAATATTGGGAAAATTGTTATATTCATCCAGCCTTTGTCACCCCAATTGAAACAGGTAAGCATTCAAGCAGATTTCTTCGTTTCCCGTCGTCTGACTGACACGTATAGTAGCTGTTTTCGCTCCTCACCTATCCCATAGATTATGAACGCACTCCTTATCTCATCAGTAATTTTTGGTTGATCGCGAATTTTAAAGTAATGGCATTTTTAATTCTAAGAGTTCATCCATATCTCAAATGTGGTTAGCATCCAAATGAAGGGTTCAATGAAACCCAAAGTTCAACCACAATATATTCAATCTCAGGCTATATAAAATTTTTACAACTGGTTATTTTAGATTCACTTTTTTTAGATTTTCTTCAGATCCTCTTTTCATGATGGGTTTCCTACTCTTTTGTCATCAAATACATAGAATAAGTTTTAAGACTTTCTTTCCATAGTAGAATTTTCCTTTTTAGTAAATTTTAAGAGATTAAATTTTTATTATATTGAACATAACTTTTTACTTTTATTTAAAATTTCACATCATACATTAATGTTTTCATATGTTTAAGGTTTTCTCATGAGAAAACATATTTAGGTTCAAACATTTACCTCACTTTCTTCTCTTCTACTCTCGATGATGATGTTCTTACCCTTACAGTTGTAAACATTTCATATAGCCTGATGAGGGTAATTATTACCGAAGCTAGTTGCAATTACAAGTTTTGAGTCCTACTGGACCTTGAATATATTGTGGTTTGACTTTGAGTTTCATTGAACCCTTCAAATGGCATTTTTATTCAAATAGCAAATCTTCTGGGTATACAAATTTATGTTGCACAAGTTTTTATACTATCCCTGGATACTCAAAATGTTTGTATTTGTTCTAGGTTAACAATAAAATGAATTATTGACCCCTAATAGAGAAGTTCAACTTCGCAGTCAACTTCTAGCTGATAGTGAAAAAATATATCTCAATACATAAAGATGCTGCTATTGAACTGTGTAAAATATACCGTCTTTTTATCATATTTCCAAAAATATCGTTTCCGTTTTTTACTATCCAAGTGGCAATAATAGCCTTGAACTCGTTTATAATTTTAAGTTAGTATGCACCATCCGAAACTGTATCCCTTATCCCTTTTTCATCCCGGAATCTCCCTTTTTTTGTTTCGCTAACTTCGCGTTGATAGCGACAACTCTATGAAAGTTCAACCAATTAAACTTAAACGTTCAAACTTTAACTGTTCTTTTTGACCCTTGTTCAACTATGTCAATGTAACCTTTTGATGAGGTGACTTCCAAGAAAAATTTTTCAAATCTAAATATTTAAAATGTTGCACCTCTTATCAATGAATGAATGTAATTCCGAATTCAAATAACAACCATCACATCCATAACTGTAAACGAGAGTACTCAAAACTCAAATAACGTCAAGCATCATTACCAACAATCGTTTTTCAAACAAAAAAAGTTCCTAAATTTTTCGACCTTTCAGGTTCAACTGAATTTCGTTCGGTGCACACCAAAGCAAACCTATTAACTATTTAAACTGGTTTACTACCATAACTCTTGAAGTCTCCCCGTACGTGCAATGTTGATGGGTTCATAAAAGATTCCGTGGGGCGGTAGGTATCAGAAAGAAATAGCTATTTTATTTTCTTTTTTGTTTTTGTGGAATTCGAAACAGGACACCATCACAAATTCCTTGAAATATTAAACTGAACATCTGTTTTTATTCATTCACTTCTGGCGCTACTGAAAAAAAAAAATGTGCCGACACTACGCATAGATCACCTCCCAAGTAACGTAAGAAGAAAAAAAGTCTGTGTAATCCTAGTCATAAATTTGATAGGCAGTGTTGCCGAGCTTGAATCAGAAAATAAAGATAAATAAGGAAGTTTATTTACCATATTCTTGGCAATTTAGGTGACTAGGTAGTTGGGAAAATAAAAAAAAAGGATTCAATGCTTGCTGTTGTACAGAATAACCTAGAGGTTCAATTCCCCTTATCTATAAATTCTATTTATACCAGAGTGGTGCAAATTTTAGCAATAATTAATGAACTACTGCAAGCGCCAAACGTGATGACGAGCGATCGCGCAGGTATAGACTCTCCCAACTAAATTACTATTGGATTACTATAAGCCCCTTGCCAGTAAGTGTCGTACATATAACACAAAAATGATTCAGACAATGCCAAACGCCAACAGAATTGAAGGACGACTAATGATACGCCTACCGAGCAATTAATAGGTCTTGCGAGAGCTATAGTTGGAGGTGACATTGAAAATGAGTTTGTGCGCATGGAGGCGGGCTCGCCAAAACGTTTGGCGCTTGCAGTACTTCCTCTTTTTACGCATTCGGTGGAGAGAAGAGTTCACAATGAATAAGGCTCATAATATTTTCTGGTTTTAGTTCAAATTACCGTCCAGGCTACGTGGCATAGTGAAGTGCTAGAAATGTATCCAAATGCTAAAATTACTGGGTGTCGATTCCACTTAACTCAAGAATGGTACAAAATTCCTGAGATTGGAGAGTGGCTCCATTATTGTTTTGGTCTATTATCTTTGGAATCAAAGGATAATGACGACTTTTATTTTAACGAGCTTTACGAAATTTAGCCAGTAGATGGAAGAATTTCCTGATTACCTTCTCGAAAATTATTTGACAGATAATCCGAGATTTAACAAAATCATAATTTCAAAAATATAGCCACTAAGAAACGTCATAATTTCTTTAATTCCAAGATCATAGAATATAAATATAGTAAGTTGTTTTACCTATAGGTATGTATTATAAATATTTCAAAATAATAAATTTTGTTACAAATGTATATGCATTACAGGAGCAATGAGAACATGCCCAACGGCTGCCATGAAAGTAATTCTCAACCTCACCCCTGTACATATGGTGGTGGAAAGCGTTGCAGAAAGAACAAGATACAGACTAAGTAAAGAGAGAATCATAAAAAAAACAACCTCCTCATTTCTTAAAAATCAGACAAGCTGGGACATGCCACAAGACGGCATTTCAAAGAAATTCGTTACAGAATCAAGCGAATAAAAAAATAAAAAACATTATTGTGGTTTGATTCTCACAAAATAAGAGAAAAAATAATAAATAATGCCACAAGGAACTTAGAGAAAATAAGAAGGAATGGGATATAAATACCATTACCATACTTGGAAAGAATGCCATTCAATGGTACACAGACGGCTTAAAAGCAATAAAAGGAACTGGGATAGGAGTGTTCGGGCCAGGAACTAAACACTCTCAAAAGCTTGGGAAAAACCCCAAATATCTTTCAAGCGGGAATCCACGTCATAAGAAAGTGCGCCCAGTTCAATATTGATAAAGGATACAGAAAACGAAGGATTATCATAATGTCGGATAGTCAAGCAGCCATTAAAGCACTCTGAGCTCTTGTGTAATCAGTTTCAAAATGGTGTGGGAATGCCTAGACAAACTCAATGAACTAGGCGAGAACAATATTGTCACCTGACTATGGATTCCAGGACACACTGAAATAGAAGGAAATAAAATAGCATATGAACTAGCAAAAAGGGGGACTGAAATACCTTTCTGGAGGCCTGCCCATTTGAGGAATCAGCCCCAATGTAATATTGGAAGAAATAGGTGAAGCCGAGAAAAAGAGAATTGGAAAGATCTTTTAGGGCTTATACAATCAAAGACTCTTCTGGGTGACTACAACCTGTTGAGATCAAAATGAATGCATAAGAAAACTGCGCTAAGAGTTGTAACAGGGATCCTAACGGGACATTATCGCCTGAATGGGCACCTTAAAAAGCTAAAAATAGTGGAGGAAGGAGAATGCAGATTTTGTGGAATGAAAGAAGAAACCTCCATCCACATACTTTCCAATTGCACAGGACTTCAGAATCCTAGAGCACAGCACCTGAGAGATTACTGGATAGAAGAGGAACATTTACCTGAGTTGAAGCCTGCAGACCGCCCAAAATTCCTCCGGGAAATAGGACTAAAGGAATTACTAGTTTCTGAGACTCTCCTCAGAAACTGAGTAGAAGTAAGGGGGCACAATAGATCTTTCAGGTCTCAGTGAATGTCACCCCAAAATACATACATACATACATACAAATGTTAAATAAGTCAATTTCTTGCAAGCCATGGGAGGTAATAGTATAATTATCCATGTGCCGAGCTTAAACATTTTTAAACTGAAATTCTGAATGTCTGTGCCGAGCTTGACTATATATGAGCCGAATTTGTATTACCCTCTATAATCGGTTGACAGGTCCATAATAGGGTAAGTATCACACCATGTAAATGAGAAAAATCGTGTTTCTGGAGATAAAAATAAACCAAGTTCACATATGCAATAGATAGTCAAACTTATCTGCTAAGTACACTATTTGATAAAAAAATGTTCACTATTAGGAGCAAAGAAAACAAAAAATTAAGTTTATATTTATTGAATAGAGCCCTATTGATTTAAAGAGAACCATATTCAGTGGAAGGATTTAAGGGTCACACTCAAAACCAAAACAAATTATAATTTCCAAAGAAAACGGAAAGCCCAATTTATTTTTCAGTGGATAGAGTCATATTTATGTAAAGAGCACACTGTTCTGGTGAAATTTGCTCACAACAGTGAACAAGGGTTGGAATGTCGCCCATAAAAACTTTTCACATAGGTATAAATCGTATATATTTATTCAACTACCATATGAAATCTTTCTGTATACTTTGGGATGAATCCGATAAGGGTGATTTCAGTCTGAAAGCAATGAACTGATTTTTTGAAAAGAATTTGTGAATGGTGGAAAATCTATTTCGTTTTTTTCTTGCTTCGCCATCCTCAAGGGAAATCCAGAAACTAGTTGATTTTTATCGTCCCGGCTCCTAAAAGATAATCAACATTATTGATTGTTCTCATATTATTATAATAATTTTTGTAATCGTCCAAAGAAGCCGAAGAAGATTTTGGCAGACATCTGACAACAATTCAGTTTATTTGTGACTCTGGTTGTTCAGAAGACAATCTACAAGTTATAAACAGCATTGCTGACAGATTAATTATACATTCAGTTTCTGTAGTATGGAATTAAGATATTTTCGAAGGATAAACAGTAGAAAAAGAAGTAGAAGTAGATCGCGTACCAACATTTTTTGCTCAATTATTCGGTTTTTGTTACATCATTTTTTTATAGTGGTTACAATGTGTTTATTAAAGAAGAAGAATTATATGGAGCTGTATTTTCTTCACCTATTCACCAATGGCAAAGGATTTTAACTAAGGTTGTGCTCGAGCGATAGTGAGGGATAGCAATAAAGTTCAGGATCAGTTAATAATAGTGCCTTTCAGGAGAAATATTAATTTCTTTTCTTCTCGGAAACACGCACAAAAGTTTTGCATAGATGCCAAAATAGGCCTCTGGAAATATGAGCCATTAATATTAATATTAGGGTAGTCCGCATAGCATTTTTCGATTTCCCATTAGAATAAATCATGAGAAAAGTTTTTCTTTTGATTTTCATGACTTATAAATGATAAATTGTACTGCAATGTCCGTTAAAGATTTTTGGAGAATTTAACGCTTTACAAAAAAGGTGTTACGTTATTTTCCGATAAATCAACTCAGTCGAGAGTTGTTCAAGGACAGAGTTAAGTTAATTATCAATTTAGCAGTCTTCTTTTTAATACTACTCTTTAGCAAGATTAATGCTTTTCTTTTTTTTATTCGTTTATTTAACGTCGGTCTATTTCTGCGACTGAGGCTAATCACCGACGCCGGGAGCACCCTACCCCCAACCGGAAATTTTGGCGGACCCACTAGTGTTCCAACCAGTGGTAGCGTTCTTTAACGATCCATGGACTCGGGACCTCTGTTTCACGTCTCCTCCGGAAGACGGCATATATTATCTACATTATACCTCGTGCTCATTGGTATAATGCCTGCGAGCTGTGATATGCTACTCACCCAAGTAGTCTAAAGTGTTTCGCTGCAGACTGTACGGGCCCTATACGATGGTTTTCCCTGGCATGGTCACCCATCCAAGTACTAACCATGTTCGACACTGTTTGACTGTAATTATCGAATCAAAGGCGTTCCATTACAATGCTGGGTCGTCGCCCGAAGATAAATTTGATTTAAACGCGTGAAAATTATATTTACCTAGATGAAAGAAATTCGAATCTGTTAGAGGTCATATATTTCTAATTTGTTATTAAGTTCATAATTTCTATTGTTCATAAGTGAATGAATAAATTATACATGAATTATTTCAAAATATTTCTCCAATAAAATTATAGCAATTCGTTACATATTTTGACGGGACACAAAGA
>CAJUYG010001106.1:0-30111 GCA_910591675.1 Galerucella calmariensis
ACTCCCTTATGGTATAACATAGGGTGGAGGTCCTACCATAACTAGCAACAATATCTAAATGTGCAACATTCTGGCATGCCTCAATCACCTCAATTATTAATTTACTCAGTACACTTCCAGACATTGCATTATTGGTGAAATAATATGCAACTGGTTGTTTCCAGCTACTCTGTAGGCCTTTTACCATAAAAACCAGTGCCTTATTTGCTAATGCAGATGATTGGGAACCTGCTTCTTCATAGCCTCTTATTCTATCCCGTTGAGAATCATACTGAATATGTTCTTTAATATCCATTTCATCCAATAATAATGCACAAACCCTATCTTCATCACTTTTAATGGAATTATTGATGTGCTGTAGGATATGAATGTTTATGCCACTTTCAAAAGGAACCTAGAATGAAATAAAATATTCATCACCTTACCAAATAAAAGAGATGTATAAAGATACAGATAATGTGGTCTAATGAAAAGTATAACTATACCTGTCCTAACAGATTGTAACGTTATATTTGACCACTATCATTGTAATATTTAAATATCTACCGGACGGCGAGTAGCCAGTCCTTTTTTCTTATCAACATGTGATTCTCGTCGAAAACCTGTAGCACCGATCGCTTCAAAAGGCAAAATTTTTACATTTAATGTGCGACGAATAATCTACGTTGGTGAGGTTCAGTATACACTGATATTAGTCAAATATATCAATTCTTCTCTCCTATACAGAGAAAGAAATTAAGAACACACTACGGATACGTAAATTCTTTCTCGAAGCGGAGCATGTGAACAGGAGAGGAATATACAACGTATGTCGATTGCTCATCGCATGGTTCAATTTAATAGCGAGTAGTTAAAATAAGCTTTCTTTCTCCTGTGAACCATGAAACAATAAGGTTGAATTTTAAATTTATTTTGAGAGTTTTACCTCAAACTTTATTTTCCTAAAGTGCATTCAATGTGAATGGTAAGTTGCATTTAAGTCTATGCTTTTCCTCTTATGATTTTCGCTTTTATATTTTTCCCTTCTAGTGATAAGCGCCAGATACACACATACAATGATATTTTTTTTATCTTGTTCTTTTCCTTTTTCTAGTTTTTCTTATACAGGTGATGAAAGGTTCACATGTATATAGTTGAAGTATTTAAAATATGTATATTTAGTTAACTAATTAATTCAATCTAAATACCAACTTAGAATATTATATTTCCGGATTACATTTTTTCATTACATTTTTTTTATCACCTTCTGTGATTGAAATAAGTAATAAAATTGAGTTTTTATATTATTTAGATATTGTTTCTTTGATTTCTTTGATTAATGGAAATAAATAAGATTTCCTTAATAATTAATAATACCATATCACATTTCTTCATTGCTTCTTTTGTTTTTTTTTATAGTAAAATACAGGATATATTTTTTTATGAACCACGTTCTTAAATGAATTCTTAAACACTTGTAAAAACGAATTACTGCAGATATCCTGAATTTTACATGAAAAAGATTGTAACTATTTCTGATACAATGTATCTTTCTTAGCACTTACTGAGTACCTGAAATTACCTGAGTTACCTGAGACTTACTGAGTACCTGAAGTTACCTGAGTTACCTGAGACTTACTAAGTACCTGGACTTGCCTGAGAATTTGTACCTGAAGTTACCTGAGACATACCTGAGACCACAAACAGTCTGGAACTTTGTACCTGCCATCAGACACGTGGGAATTCAAGGGAAGTAACCAGTGTACTAATTTTAAAACCAACGTGCTTCAACACAAAAAACCATCATTTTTTTTATATTTCACTTACTATTTTTTTTATATTTTTAGTCATTATACAACTTGTAAATTTAACAACGTTGTTCATATTCCTTCCCTTCCAACATTTCCAGGTTTGTTGATAGAGAGTGGTGAGGTGAAGAACTAGTCGACTAATATTATTCAGGGTGGCGCCCACTTACCTTTGTTGATTAACTTTCATTACATTTCTTAACTTGATTTATCAACTTCTTAAATTCATTTCGTTTCTTAACTTCATTTATTATCTTATTAACTTCAATATAACTTCAATAACTTAAATAAAGTAGGATTACCCGCGAACCGGTAAGACTACTCCCTGAATTGATATTAGTTTGGTCTCCGAATTCACACCTGAGGTGCTCTCCACATTGAGTCGCCGTTGCAATTTATCTTGCCTTATTATTTTAAATAAATAATAGGTAACAAGATCCGTCAAAGTTTTTTTTGATGGCATTGCTACAATCTTACGTAGCAAATTATAACATTTTGGACCTCTCTTGCACAAAGCTAAGGCCAAAACTTTTTCATTTATTGTCCACCTTCTTCCTTTGGGAGATTTATTTGAACATTTCAGCTGTGTTATTAAAAAATCAGCTGTTACTGAAGGCATATCTATAAATAACTCTTTCACAACAGAAGATTCACCAAGACTACATAATTGTCTCATATTATCAGCTCTCGATTTTGCCAGTTTTTTCAAAGATCTGATATGAGACTCTTTACTTTCAATAAGTTTCATCATTTTCAATTTTCTAGGAGTTGACAATTTTCTTGAAACTCCTGGAATTCCTCTAAAAACTGATTTTTTTATCTTTTTGGTTATGTCACATGACTTCTCAATTTCATTGGGAAAATCAATGTGAATGTCCCTACTTGGACCTGCTACATGAGGTTGACAGTTTTCTATGTGGCTCTCTGTAAATAATTAGAAAAAAAAGAGTGTTATATGTTTGTATTAAAATATTAAAAGCATTGAGTACCATAACACATTCTACGGTTATGATTAATAAAGAAAGATGATTATATTTACTAATCGTATTTCACTATTTCATTAAAGATTCTATGAGAAATAGTTATTTTCAGAAAATTTTGATAGAGCACTTTCAAATGGAGAATATCGTTGATTTTGTTAAGTTTAACTTACCTGTATTTACGTTCGTCTCTGAACTGGCTGCTGTATTCATATATTTCATTGGCAATGCATTACGTTTCAATTTCCAGGAAACTTTATCAACATAACAGTGTTCATCAAAGTGATTACTGCATAGATAATAATTCTTCATATTTCTATTGTTATATTTTATGCCCAGATTATTGTGCCACAATTTACACCTAAAAATCGGTCGGTATTATATGAATGCAAAAATAAAGCTAATACGTTATCAGCTATGCCAGACTAACAAACACTCATTCAACAATCAACTTACTTTTCAGAGTTAGTTGGAAAGTGATGCATTTTAGACGCTTCACTATCACTACATCCACAAATTAAGCAGTACACCATATTGTTTATTGTATTAAACTTAACTACTTATATATCACTAAAACACTAAATTAAAGTATAATTATGGACTGAACTAGTTGTCTAATTAAATCTAATTTAAATGTGAAACTTATAGCTTATAATAGAAGAGTATCGTCAGCAACCAAAAAACAATCGAGAAGTAAGCAACTAAAATGGCGGTTCTGTATGACATCTGTTTTTCCACTCATAATTACTACGTTGCCAAGCTTCTACTCCCTTTTTCACGGATCCGAAAATTAATTTTAAACATTTTTTTTTGTAACTGCTAGTTATCATGTTGAGCTGTGTATCAATATTGATACTTTTAGTAGATATTTCAATTATTTACGGGTATATATGTATATCATTAAAAAATATAATAATATAAAATATAAGCCTAATTCCCAAATATTAAGATAATACTGCATAGCGGCAACGTTGACAAATTTTATTTCAAACGACAGCTTCATTTACTGACAATGTATTAAGAAAGGAAGAGATGTAAAACTGAAAACGAACTACTTCTCCTATTAAGTTAACTGTCTCCCCTTGTCTCTGATATTAGACAGTTTTCGAAGCGTATAAAAATGATCACCGGTAACCGCTAATTGACAAGTATGACATTTGAAATGTCATTTAACGTATAACTCTACCGGCACCCTCCGCTATATTACGGACGGTAGCCATAGTGATATCCGTAACGAAACGCATGCGCAAAACCGTTGATTTTATCTCTATCCTTTTCTTTTTGGAAAGGGACTTTCATAATGACATTTCTTTATTTGTTTTGTTTTGTTGCTGTTTTTGAAGGTTACATTTGTTTTTCCATTATTTTATTTTTGATTTATTTCACAATTGATGGTACTAGTGTTTTAATAAATTTCAAACGAAGTAGGGTACGATTTACCGATGAAGACGACCAAATCCTTCTCGGGGAGATAATTGCAAATAACCCCTATGTTGACCCTACAAAATAGAATATTATACACAGTAATTTTTGTCAAGCAACCGGGAAAAACATAACTTTAAGAGGAGTGAGGGAACACGTCCAATATATAATTAAGAATTTCGAAAAGAGAGACAGAGAAAATAGAGCCCGGTAAGAAATGATTGGAAATATGTTTTGTGGTAAAATCAATAATTTTTTGTAGTACAGACAATTTTGACCAACTAAAAGATTGGCAACATGATCTCATAATGAAATAGTTTAAAAGTTTACCTATACAAAATTTAACATTGTAGTAGCAACATTTTTTCAAATTGTTTTAGATCGGGAGTTGAGGAGCCATATAATGCTCTAGACCAACTGCTGCAAGAAGTTTTGGAACTGATTAATAGTGTGCTGAAAAAAAAGAAATTATAAAAAGTGAGCACAAGTCTTCGGAGAAAGGCAAAGTGCTGAGGGAGAGTCTTGCCCAAACAGTTTTTCACTCGCACACGAACCAGGCATTAAATCCAGTACAATCTAACGAGCCTTCTCCATATCAGTTTCAGTTTGATGAGGACACTCACACTCCTAATATTGAATATGTTTTTTGTATGTATATTTTTTTTCTTGTTAATACACATATATGAATGTTGGTTTCCCTGTTTTTTATGATATTTTTTGCAATATATAATTTATTTTTATATACTATAGACTTACAGGAACTATATTCTTTCTAGATGATAGTAGTGTCAGTGCTGCAAATCTGAATGAACTAGAAAATCCACCAACTGACCCACCAACAAATGACAAACTTTCAAGGGAGCAGGGAGAGGCTCAATTAAATATTCAAGGTAAATACACTTACCTATAATAATCAATTGGGATTACTATGATTATTTGATCTTATTTAGTGCAAACAGAGTAGTGCATTTGTGAATGTAATTTGCATTTTTCAGGCCCTAGCAGAAAAATGCCGAACAGCCCAAAAAAATTTGAAAAAGACAACTTTAAAATATTTGGAAGAAAAAAATAATGATAAATTGAAGGTAAGGATGAAAGAACTAGAAATTGAAGAAAAAAGACAGCAAATAGAATCTGAGAAATTGGAGTTGGAGAAACAACGACTCGCTTTTGAAAAGGAAAAGTTTCTCATGGAAAAAGAAGAAAGGCAATCTCTACTTGACTTACTTAAAACTCAACAAGCCCTAATTAATGAAGTTCTCCAAAAAAAATTACATTACTAATGAGTCAATGTCTTAGGTACCTAATTTCTTTAGTTATGTACTCTCATTGTAATATACTTCAAATCCATAATTTTATCCCTCTGGTTGCATTTTTATAATGGAAACAGTATTATTGCAGAATTTTTAGGCGATAGCTTATCGACTAAATGCATAGTTAGTAAAGGACACTAAGAATAGCATTACTATGCTTCTTTTATATTTAGTGTTTTAGATAATGTTTCTATGAAATGAGATTGTCTCATTTATGTGATTTTATAATCTCTGATGTTTTTGTACTGGTAGCGCACACACATGTATATACGGTGTGGTCATTTAAGTGTGCAACATATGGGAAACTTTTTTATTATTGATTTCTCAGAAAATTTTATTCTTGCTAAAAGTTGGTGCATAGAAAACAAACAAATTGGATGTCTCACTCCACTCCTGTTCGCAAATCGACAAAAATTACTGTGTGTTATGTTCCAGTTTTAGGTAGGAACTCATCTAGGGTTTATTTTCAATGTATTTTATTTATAGGTAGGAATATTTGTTTTTTTTTGTTATTATATGAAAAGTATTTAGTTTGAAGCTTACATTTAAAATTGTTAATATTTTTTTTTACCTTTGTTTATATGAAAAGTTTTTAGTTTAAAACATAAATTGTTGACTGTTATTTTTGCATTATAATGTTTATATGGAGTTTTGGTTATTGAATAAATAAAAACTCAACTTCATCAAGTGTTTTCATATTTATTACTTCATCAGTAAGTAAACCTTGTTTTCAATAACAAAAAAACTTTAAATAATTAAAATAAAAACCAAGTACACAGAACAAAATTCAAAAATAACTAAAATTTTCTCAAGTCTCTAAATTATTGCACATATCAGTTTATGATTTCTCAGTGAACAAATAGACCTAATATTGAGTGCAGAATCACTGGAGATATTCTTCTAATTCTATCGGATCAATATTGAATGACTGTGCCGTTTGACTACCATATAAACAGGTGTGACAATTGGTAAGAATCACTGCAGTACTATACATGGTGGCGACTTCTTGCAGAAGCAATTTCTGATTTTTTTTGAAATCTAAAAATGCAAATTCTGCAATCACCTTCCCAAAACCCCACTCTACTGCAATTCTAATTTCACTCATCCTCGCATTAAATTCCTGCTGTTCTGGAGTCAAACCAGCTCGATTAGGAAATGGGATTAAAAGCAACTCCCTAATTCCATAAGCCTGATCACCATAAATGATAAAATTTTCTCCATTAGGAAACCTGACACTTTCTTCTAATTGATTATAAAGCTGAGATTCTCTCAGAATAGCAGCATCATGTTTCCTCCCTTCATAAGCACCTTTCAAGTTGACTATCATACCATCTGGACAAGTGAGTGCTTGATATTTCACACAATGATATCTTTTATGTCCGGAGTAATATGCCTCCTGATTTACAGTTGGTCTACAAATACCTCGAGTGGTCCCATCAATAAATGCCCAACAATTTGGAATTGGTGCTCCTTTTGCATGTACCACATTAGCATATAATCTGAACCGATCAAGATTCAACCAGTGCAGATTTCTCAAATTTGAAAGGTTTTGTCCAAAATGATTATATATATGGTTGCTCATATAATCAACTATTTTTGACAATGCTGGACCTGATTTTCCAAACAAAGGTTCTAAATCGCTAAGTCGATTTGGGTACGCTAGCCTCCTCAAAAGTATGCATAGTCCATCTAGACCAGAAGTTTTATGTCCACTTTCAGTCGTGAACTCATCTGGAACTCCTAGTGCTTGTGCCAATCTGGGAATATCATTCTTCTCAAAACGAAAATATAATTTACACTCTGCTTCCGAAAGATCGTTGAGACTGAAATTTCCATACATTTCAGCCCTGTTCGCATTATTTGGCTGGTTTAAGACTTCTAATAGCAAAGCATCTTCCAAGTCGCTGTCAGACTCTGAGGATTCTAGGGCTGCGAAATCCTCGTTTAACATCCTGTTCACCTTTGCTTCCTTCAATAGAATCGGAGTGAAGTGCACTCTTCTGTATCCCTTCTCAGCAACTACTTGGCCAATTTATGCTTTAAATGGAACGAAAAAATCAACTTGAAACCAAAATAAGTCAACAAAACAGAAAAAGTAGTTAATTAATAATCACGTTTTTTAGGTTAAGGTTACCGGCTACGGAACGGTTAACATTACGTACATTCGAAAACACTTTTTGGGCATCTGTCAAATAGCGGCTAAGTTAACGTATATGTTTATGTTAAGCGTCAGAAAGTGGACACCTTCGAAAACTGCCTATTATCTCTCGCCCGTACGCACTGAGAATAGATCACGTGCTCGTTTTTATACCTACAGGGGTATTACAAAAGTTGAGTGAAGATTTTGTTTGGTTGAAAAATTAAATAAGTTATGTAATTCTGAATAGACGCCCAACAACTAGAAAGAAAAACACGAGGGAGCAATAAAATTATTCCCGTCGCAATAGATACCACGGGTAATTTCAACCTAAAATTGTCAGATATTATATCTCACTGAAAATATTATTTTAGTGCCACCCACCCAGGACAGAAAAACCTACCACAAGAATAGAATCCATGAATAGCAGAAAATCTATTGAAATAGATGCTAAAGGTGAAATTGAAATATTAAGTACAAAGTACAAAAGCAAAATAGGATTATTATTGGTTTATTAGAAAATCATAGAAGTAATTATATCAATGACGTTCCTGATTTTCCAGTGCCTATCCCTTTACAGGATGAAGCAAATTTACTCCTATTATAAGAGTAAATAATAAATAATAAAGATATTGTGGTGAGGTATAATTTTATTTTATTTAGTTAGCTTCGTAGACAAAGGTAGAGATGTATTAAAGAGTTTTTAGTAGATGTTGCAGAAGATATTCTTATTAACACTAGTGTACCTAACACCTATAATTCCATATTATAATATTTTACAGAAAACCTATTTGGCTAAAATTAGTGGAGAGAATGTAGTTATCAGGACAAACCGAATTTATGTCCACTTTACTTTGATTTTTTTGCAATATTCACAGAGTATGCTCACACTGGATTAAAAATTACCTGGTGATAAATTTTTAATTACTTAACCTGTGTACAGGGTTATTGCTTCCAACTTCACATGCCCACCTCCCAACTACTTTCTTGTGTAATGGCATGTCCAGATCATAAGATGAAAAAATCTGTTTTATCGCGACACCCTGTATATTGATAATATTTTTCGATAAACTTATTTTTTCCTGTTAGGGAAATTTGGTGTTATCCATTTTTCTGGCATATAATATCCGAGAAATGAGTTTGATAACAATCTTTTTTCACTACTTTTTATGTTAGCTCTAGCCAGATGCTTTGAATGAATCATTGTGTACATTAGACGATGTTATCCAAAAATAAAAACTTGTCTTTCTCTATACCTACCGTATTACTTGAATGAATTGTAAACAACTTCTACTAACAACTAGTAGTTGGGGGAAGGTAATAATAACCAATTTCCCTGTATGGTGTTTATGTAGTATCTCATTGAATGGGCTATAATGCAAAATATTGGTATGGATTAATTTTCCTTATTCCTTTAGACGCAGTAATACAAAATTGTGGAAATGCTTCAGACTTTGAGGTGGAAAAAGCTACTAAAGTGTGGTTGAAGCATGCACCTCAGAGGGCACAGTGGATTCTTGAAAATTAAGATATTGTATTTTAATACGTTTTGTAAAGTTAGTTTATCAACCAATAAAAATGAACAAAAATTCAAATTAAAGAAAAACCACTATTGTATAAACAAAAAGTAGTGGAGCGACAACTTTATAGAAGGGTTTCCAAGTATGAGTCTGAGGAATTGAATTACATTTACAGTAATTCTGTAACTAGTAATACTCTGAAAAGTAATGGATCCAGTCTTGAAACAGTAATTGTTATTCTAACATTGATACTGAAACTGAATATTTATATTTAGACAGCAGTCAAAGTTTGGTAGATAACTTGGAAATTCCTTGAAGTACATATATTAACGATTTAAATGAAAATTCAAACCACGTAAATGTGATCAAACGTGTTGATCTCAATTCCATTAACCAAAATAGCTACTGCAATGCCGCTAGAAGAACGGACTAATCTTTTTTGTTACAATTAGATGGGGAACACCATTCATACAGGTATCTCTCCTTTTTTAAAATTGTATATAGGATGCGGTGTCTACGTTTACAATAGACTACATGCATTTGATATGTCTAGGAGTAATGAAAATGAACTACAAGAAAATTATATACATATATAGACAAATATTGAGGTAAGCAAAAATAATGAAGGAAAAGTGTACTCTTTTTAGATTTCCAAGCTTTCGTAAATATTTATACACATCTTCAGGGAACTACAAAAGTGAGAAACAAAAATTATTTCACAATATGACTGTTAAGTGACTGTAACTAGGGCTCTCAAGGTCATTTGGATTGTTTGGTTCATTTAAGGTTAGGTTACCTTTTAAAGTTGAAATTAGATAGTTCATTTGAGCAAGCTAAAAAACGATTTCTGAACCTGGAACGTAAAATGTGTTCCAATGATCATTATAAAAAATTATAACATGAAGTTATGAAGGTATATATAAATTTGCGACATATGACAAAAGTCCACGATTTTGATGCCCCTTTTCTGGCGATTATTTTATGTATAATCATGGAGTATATCGAGAAGATGCAATCACGACCAATCTTCGTGTTTATGGCGATTTAATCCTGAAGGCCCTTTGAAATGTTATGAACTTAATACAGTGAAATATGGCACTACCTCGGCATCTTTTCTCGCGATTCGGTGTTTGTTTCAACTTGCTCTTGATGCGGAAAGTACTCACCCTGATATAGCCGAAATTGTTAAAAGGGATTTTTATGTAATGATTTGCTTACGGGAGCCGATACAGCAGAAAGTGCAAAACGAATATGTGAGTTGGTTTTTGAGGCACTTAATCAAGGCTGTTTTCTCCTTCGAAAATTTTATTCTAATGATCCTAGCATTTTGGATGGTATCCCTGATAATGATCCATTATCTAAAATCGTGGAATTCGGTGAAAATGGTGAAAAAAAGACACTTGGCCTGATCTGGGGCCCTATTCATGATAATTTAATGTTCAAGGTCAATAATATAATTCATTAAAAAAAATTACAAAGCGGTCTATATTATCCGAAGTTTCTAAAATTTTTGATGCTTGGGACTTCTTAGTCCATGTGTGATTGTTGTTAAGATTTTTCTGCAAAGTTTCTGGTTAGAAAAAATATCGTGGGATGATCCAGTTCCTCACAATATTGCTGTGATTTGGTCTTCTTTTACATCTGAGTTAAGTTAAAGTTCAACCAATTCAGTGGTAGACGAAAAAGGTAATTAAGTAATCGAGAGGTTGAGAGGTTTTCGGGTTTGGTGAAATTAAAAAGAAAAACCGAGTTAATGCGTAGATTTATATACACTCCTTCAACATTTGAGCATTTTTACCGAAGTAGAAGCAATCATGAATTCACGTTCCATTTCTCCCCCATCCTCTGATCCTGAGGATCTCACACCATTAACGCCTGGACATTTAATCATCGGGCGCCAATTAAATTCCTGGTTGAATGCAGATTTAAAAGGCTTGCCCACCAATCGATTGTCTCTGTATCAACACTTACAGCAGCTGAAGCAGCATCTTTGGACCAGGTGGAGCAATAAATATGTTGCGGAGCTTCAATAGTGTACCAAGTGGAAGCAGAACTATGATAGTCTGAAGACTGGTGCATTAGTTCTACTTATAATGGGTCATGTTGCGAAACATTGCCCGAAGACAGAAAATTCATGCAATATATGTGGAAACTATCATGACAACAAAGATTGCAGGAGGGCTAAGGTTTGCAGACCATGTTTTAGGAGGAACAAAAGAATCGGATAAAAACAAAAAGATTGCCCGACATACAAGATGATGCTGGATCGTTTGGTACAGAAAACTGACTCTGGACAACCATAATGTCAGACGAAGGTGAAGGAATAGTATCAAACACAGAAAATACGAGCAGCAAAGATCACTTGGAAGGGCAATAAAAAACACCATACAAAAAACTAAGAGACAGACTTAGAGCACTTAGCTTTAGAAGACAGAAAAAACAAAAAGCTGATGTACAGAAAGACAATGGTGAATTAACAAAAGTGTAAACATACCCACAGATGCAAATGAGCTGGAGGGACTGTTGAGTCAGGTATTTAAAAGGAGAGAGGAAGTTTTTGATATTAATGAAGTTTACAAGGACTTTGTCGTGACTCACGGAAGACTGGCGATCGATCCGAAACAATGTTGGACTCAGAACCAAATTAACACCCGTGAGAATTGGGGTAGGACAACTAAATTGTAGTAAGAAAGCTTACGGAAAAGATGCAAAAAAGGGAAAATACAGAGAATGACACTAACAAGCAAGCATAGGAAAGAACCCGCAGGCTATAACAATAGTCTATAACAAAACATACATATTATTCTTGTTAAGACAGTTCAGCGATGATCATTGCATCTGTGTGGAGTTGGTAACTCCCCATAAACAAGGTTTATAATAGTTAATTTGTATTGTCAGTTCAATGACGATATTAAACCTTATTTAGAAAGAGTGAAAAGAATTTTTCTGGAATATCAAAACCAATCAGTAATAGTCGTGGCAGATGTCAATGCAAAATCCGTTTTGTGGCACTCCCGACATACTGATCAAAAAGGAGAACTGGTGGAAGAGCTTATAAATCAGCTTCGGCTAGAAATACACAACAAAGCAGAAAATTCGGCAACCTTTCAAAACAGGGCTAGAGCTACCAGTTACATTGATATAACTAAATCAAATGTGAAAGTGGCACACCAGATTACTGATTGGAATGTTGTGTAAGTGACCACAGCTTAATAAGTTTCACAATTACAGGAGATCCAGAAAGAATTTGCCGAAAAATAAGTAAAAGACAATACAATTTAGAAAAAACAGACAGTTTGTTGAATAAAACAAGAGAGCAAAAGGAGATGAGGAGTGCACTTCTGTCCTGAGCAAAAAGGTAGTATCTTCAATTGTTACCAATTTCCTCTTTCTATAGGCTCCTCATACGATTATGATATAAGTATATCTTACAAAGCTAGAGAGCAGTAAGCGATTATCCATTGGTCTGGTAGACTATAAAAATTACAGAAACTCATTTTGTTATTAAGTATTCCTTAAGGCGGGTTGACACTGGTAGTGAACCACGAACGTGGCTCACGCTTGTTTCACTACTAGTGTAAACAGATTTTCGTGGCACACGACTGTTTCACGACCTGTTCACGCCACGACTGATATTGAACGTATTGATTATTTCACGCTTCCCTATTAAATTAGTTGAAATTGCATTGTCACTGCAGATAGTTTGTCTGTTGGTAGCTCGTAACTCCAAAAATGAGTGTCCCAAATGTATCCATTTTGAAAATGAACGATCGCGGAACAATAACATTCCGATGGCCTAATTCTAATACCCCGTATCTGACAATTTGACGATTTTTAGATTTACTGAGCAATGCGAAGCTGAGGATATTTCACACATTATTACAATATCCGGTATCTGTTAGTCCTTGGGAAATATTTTTAAATCGACCGTTTATAATACGCCGTATCTGATCCACTCTAAGAAGCTCAAAAAAATACCCCTTATCTGCTAGTTCAGTGTTGTTTTTGTAGGCGTTTACATCATGCTGGTAAACACGTGATTGTTTATTGTGCAAAAATCTATAAAGGGTAAGTAAATTGTAGTTTATATTGTAGTTACATGATAATGTAATATGCCTTAACTGACATTTTCTTAAAAATACTTCTGTAGTTATAATGCCACTTGAAACTTTTCTTTACAATACAGGATGTTAGCATGGTTTTTTTAATAATTTTGTTTAATAGGGGGTATTCCGGGTACTGCATTTTGGCGGTAAACTCGAACGTTTTTAGATCATGGTGGAGAAATTTAATAGCAATGGTTTATCCTGGGTGGATAATAAAGAAAATAAAATAAAATAAAATAAGATAGAGACTGAGTCGGGGTTGTATCGGTATTTAAACATTATACTTGTTATCTCTCCTGAGAGAATAATTTGATAAACAAAAATGGTTCTAGCTTCAGACGGTTGCGTTTCAATATGTCTTCTTGGTTTCATAAGAAAAATTTTATTAAAGGAAAGTTCAGCTAACAATTATTTTTTTTTTTGGTGAATTCTTCACGAGCAAAGAAGATCCTGTTGAAGGCCTTAAAAAGTCGATCAGAAGAAACAACAAACACCACTTACACAGTAAATACTGATCAGCTCTTCATCAGAAAGTAATGAATACAGCAACTCTAATTTTGAGTCAAAACTGAGCACTAAAGTGAACCTGAAGAAGATGGAGAAGTTACCAAAACACGTAAACGGAAGAAAAAAGCAGATAAAGCCGACTGGTTGGTCAATGAAACAAAGTACAAAAGAATGAGGGGAATGAGGTATGAAGGTTATCAGTGAAACATAAAGGAAGAAATTACTTACGGAGTTAACAGGCCAGAAAGGAAAATGGGCGATTCTTGCAGATCAAGTGTATGTCAAAAATCTTCTTAACATTTCTGTAATACATTTACAGAAGAGAAAAGAAGACTCATGTTTGGAGCATTTTGGGGAAACATGGACTGGGGGCAGAAGAGGGCTTATATCACCGGAAATATGGAGTACACCACAACATAGTTGAAAAATTTTTCTTCGCGTATTAGTTGTCTCCTGCTGTAAGGTTTCAAAAGAAAAGTCTTCATTGGAAATGCATCATCACCGACTATTATTATTGTGTTTAAAGGAATTTTCAGATCCCGGATCTCAATAGCATGCCGCAAAAAACAATGTTGCCAAACCCCGCCATCTGAAGCTCTTCCTTTTTCACCAACATCGATATATGTAAAACAGTAATCATCACCAACGCTAGTAAAATGATACTTTCACCTTTTTTATACTTGAAATAGTCAGAGCTGCTGTTTTGTGGTGCTTTGATAACTATATGTTTACCATCTATCGCCCCCATACAGTTGGGAAAGTTCCATTTAGTGCAAAACCCGTTTACTATTTGTTGCCACTTTTCGATTGTGTTAGGGACCTAAAAAAACAATCACAAATATATCTATTCTATTCGTATTTTAATTAATTGATGTAAGTGTATTTTTTATTTACAGAATGATACGCAGTCACAGGACACACTGGAGATACAAGATACTCAGAAAACACAGAAACACAGGACAGGCAAGACGATATACAAAGATACTCAAACACAAGGCATTCACCAAGACATGCTGGCATCCACTTCAGCAAATAATGACATCATGGTGCTTCCATCTAGAAAGATCACGTCACAAACGTTGGAATCTTAAGCCCAGGTGAATAAAGGAAAAAAGCGACAGCCTCCGAACAAGTTGACAAATGACAATAATAAAACAAAAAAATCTAAAGCAACTCCAAACAACGTTACACCATCAACTAACGCAAACATCGATAAGGATTTAGAAAAACTTGATAACATATTAAGTTAAGCTAACGCAAGTTGTCAAACCAAAATCATGGAGACCATTTTGGAAAATATATTGTGTCGATGCTAAGAAACGTTTCTCCCATGAAAAGTCTTTCCTTGCAAAAAGACATAATGTCTCTATTGTTTGAAGCACCAATGACACCACCATCACTATCAGTGACATCTACTACAGATGATGATAGCTGCTCAGATTACCCAGGAAGGCCAGCATCCTCAGATACGAATTCATCTACATCTTTTACGCCTGCTTGCCCTCTACCCAGCTGTTCACGGTCTATGGAAGATTTTGACTATTTACTAACAAGGCTTTAATATGTTTTAAAGAGTTTTCCTAACTTTCCAATTCTAATAAGTATTCAGTTTATTACACACAACCTATTAATCATTTCATTGCACTTTAATATATCTGTTACATTACATACAAATTATATACAGTTCGTTACTGATGAAACTAATTGATTTTGTGACTCACCTCTATCCATTCTTGCAGACAGGTATATATGTTATACCTGGCGAAAATTTACCTATTGTACTTTTTGGAACTTTAAACAAAAACTCCAGGCTTTTGAAGCTGTCGCCGGTTGCCAAATGGTCAATGGCGAAGAGTTATTGGACAGGATGGGTGTCGGATTTTAGTATGCGATTAGATAAACGTTTCAAGAGATAATTAAAATGGTCCTCGGACATCCGTGATAAATTTTTAAAGTCTTCTGAAGATGTTGAACAAAGTTCATTTTGAACTAATTACGAGGCTCCAGTAAAATCTACTGCCTAGTCCACAATCTCCCCTTCTTTCTTGTTTTCGTCCTTTTATTTCTCAACATAAAATTTTTATAATTTCGGCGGCTTTTATTCCGCACGTTGCGACGGTAGCTTCCAGCACGAATGAAGCCATTTGCACGACTGAACAGAAAACTCCAGTGGCCAGTGTAAACACTACACGATGCCTCCACGAAACGATCGCAAGCAAGCGTATTTCACGAATTATTATAAGCGTGAGCCACGTTCGTGGTTCACTACCAGTGTCAAACCACCTTCAGTTAAAAGGCACTAAGTACTAACACACTAAGTACTAACACGGAGCGGTTTCTGGCGCCGACTCGCCAGAAACCGCTCCGTGTGTTTTAGTACTAACTACCTTATGGGGCGTTCCCACGAGGCGTTAATCACGACAGTGAACCACGCTAGTCAACTTTCGTTCGTGACACTCACGAAAGTGTGAATTTATAAAACGTTCACAAGGTTGGGGGGTTTGTGCCGTTCACGCCTCGCGTTTCGACTTAGTCACCATCGAAACATCGATCATGAATGATCTAGTTGTTGAAAGTTGTGCTGTTTAAAGCCGCGTTGCCACGGGTAGTGAATCACGAACGTCATTCACGCTTTCGTGTACCACTCCCCATGGCAACCTTTAGGTTCGTGAAGAACGAACCTTCACGAACCAAAATATTTCATTCGTGAGAAAATCAAACCGGTTTGATTTTTGTTTCGTGCAGTCGATCGTGAGCAGGCGAAGAGGACGGTTGTGTCTGTCATGGCGTCCAATATTTTAAGGATGAATGATGCAGAGACCCTAAAGTTCCTGGAATTTTATCAAAATGAACCGGTCTTGTGGGATCCTACGAGAGAAGATTATAAAAATCGAAATGCACGTGCAGCCGCAGCTAAAAGGATTGCATCGGCGATGGCAATTGATGATTTCACAGACGTCCATGTAATTATGAAATTCAAGAATTTACGTAGCTCCTATTCTCAAGAATTAAAAAAAATTCAACAAATTATTAAGTCTGGATGTTCTTTGGATGATGTTTACATCCCTAAAGTGAGGTGGTTTGAGTTAATGGATTATTTCCTCAGACTGCATGTAAAAGGAAGGGAAACCCATTCAAACTTGGTAAGATTTTATTTGCGTTTATAACTACATCATAGTCATTACAAATTTAAAAAAAAAATCACTGTTAAGACTTTTTATTATTTAGTTTTCAACCTTGTTCCACTGCCAATTGACTGCCCCTGCATTGTTAAAGTAGTCGCAATATTTATCTCTTTTGGCTAATGCTAATCTACTCGGATTCCTGTCATGAGTCGTAAGACTCAAGTTTGTTAAAGCTGAATTTCTTACATCTTGTCTCCATGTTCCCAAAATTACATTGTAATTTTCATCCTCACAATCAATTAAGCTAGGTTGCACGTAACAATTGCCAGTTTTTCGTAACCAATTATATATTGAACAACAGGTTTTTACAATTTCATCAACTATTTGTAAACTTACAGCAATTGGCCTTTCAAATATTCTAAATTTTGATACCAGTATACCAAAAGCATTTTCAGAAATTCGCCTAGCTCTTGACAGCCTATAGTTGAAAATGCGTTCTGCTCTAGATAAATTTCTTTTACTGTAAGGCTTAAGTAAAATGTTGTTAACGGAAATGCATCATCTGCGACAATAACGGCATCTGAGGGAATATTGAGCACATCTGCCTGCAGAGCTTCGTTGAAACTACAGTTTCGCCACACACCACCATCTGATGCTCTCCCTTTCGCCCCTACATCAATATATGTGAAACAATGGTCATGGTCAACTAAAGCCATCAAAATTATACTGAAGGATTGTTTATAATTAAAATAATCAGATCCAGTCTTAGGGGGCGCTCTAATACCGATATGCTTGCCATCTAAGGCTCTAATGCATTTTGGAAAGTTCCATTTCGTTTCAAATGCATTTATTATCTCCAACCATTGATTTTTTTCAGTTGGCACCTAGAACAAAATTGCTTTATTTTACCTAGTTTTATAAAAGAAATTTACCAAATCACATTAAGTACGGCAGTTTTTTTTCTATATTGCAGGAAGATCCGAATATCGTAAATAAACGCAATGCAAAAAATACTGAATCCGAAAATAAGGAGCCGCTTTCACTAGAAGGAATGGGGTCAGAACCATTATTCAACGAAGATCAACCAACTACATCCAAGGACCAACCAACTACATCGAAGGAGCAACCAACTCCATCGAGGGAATGCCTAAGCGAACCAACAAAAAGAAAACTTCAACTTTCGACTCCAATAGCATTTTGCAAAAAGAAGTCATGTTCGACACCTGTTGGAAATGATATTAATTCTGCGATTGAAAAGCTAGATGATATTTCCAAACGCGCTACTAGTATTTCTGCACCGGCACCGGCAGAAGATTGCTTCGATCATTTTGGGAGGTACGTAGCGTCTCTCTTGCGATCTTTACCACAAGATCGATCATTTCCACTGCAAGCGTCTATAATTTCTATGATTTTGGAACCATCGCCGTCGTCGATTTCCTACATAAACACCAAGCCGCATTCTCTAAACTCAAATTACAGTAGTGACTCCAAAACTACTCGGTATGGGCCACCATCGGTTGAGAATACATCGACCCAAGATTCTGTTTTTTCACAGACAAATATGGATGAAGATTTCATCGCTGAGTTGTCTTCGGCAATAAGCAATTATTAATTACCGATATGCGATAAAATTACCATATTTTGTATTTTATTTAGAAAAATATATACTTATTTTGCAAACTAGACTACTTTAATTAAAATTGTATTTTTTAACTTACCTTAATAAATTCCTTTAAAGCATCACACACTGCATCCATAACCTCTTCTATGAATTTACTTATCGATGATTTGGGGACCCTAAATAAATATTCCAAGCTTTTAAAAGAGTCCCCAGTAGCTAAATATCGAAGAGCTACTTCCAGTTTTAGCTTGGCCGGTAGAGCTTCCCTCATATTTGTGTCATTTTTTTGAATTTTGGGGCTGACGAGTCCTAATAAATACTGAAAATGATGCTCAGACATCCTTAGCAAGTTTCTAAAATCTTCAGGAAACTCAGAGATTTCGTTACCCAAAGAGATACAACCCCTTTGCAGAATCCATCTTCTTGTCCACCATCGTCTATGTTTTTTCTTTTTGGCTGAAAGGGCTTTTGAAATTCTGCCAGATATCACTCCACACATTACTTGGCACGCGTCTGCTATCAAGCACTGCATTTTGGCAAATAACCACTTATTGTGTATACCTTTCTCACGACAGCATGTCATGGAAGTAGTTGAATCGTGAAACAACGACTGTGGCTCACGTTCGTGATACTCTACCCGTGGCAACGCGGCTTTAAGTTCGTTTTTTGCTACTATCTTAGCAAACAGGATGGAGTGCTTACAGGATACAATTACAAGAAAACAAAAAAAAGACGTTTTTAGGTTAGAGAATGGATACAGCGAAGAAATATGTTAGGAGCGTCAAACTTGGTTAGTATGGAACGAAAAAGCAATTTTCCAGAAGATTTTAGAAACCTACTGCGAATGACTGAATTTCAGTTTGAATACCTCTTATTGCGTGTTACAAATAAAATTTCAAAATCTAACACTAGCATGAGACAAGCAATTAGTGCAAAAACAAAATTAGAGGTATTTAGCTACAGGTGATTCCTTGAAAAGTTTAGAATTTTTGTTCCGTGTTCCAAAAAACACAATAAGTAAATTTATTCCAGAAACCTGTGAAGCAATATACAGTGAACTAGCAGGATCCATCCATACAGGTAAGTACCTTCAAATTTCAAATTTCAAATTTTTTTTTATTTTTGCTTAACGTGCCTCGACAGCGCTGGTCATTGGCACAGAAAAAATAAATACAAATATTTACATAATTTTTACAAATATTTAAATTAGATTTTACAGTATAGGTTGGTAGCTTTCAGGAACTGTAAGACTTTCTTGATTTCGGTAGGGCAGTGAAGCATTTCCTTGAGGTTGGGCCTAAGGTCAAGTTGTTTGTATATAGCAGCAAATTGTTTGCAGTCCGTCAGTATGTGCTTAACGGGCACAATATCGTTACAGCTATGGCAAACGGGACGATTTCCTGAAGACATCAGATATCCGTGTGAGAGTTTGGTATGACTGATTCGGATTCTTCTGATTGTAGTAGCCTCTCTCCGGGTTAAGAAGTTCAGGGAGAGAGGAGAAGTGGATGGATGGATATCATGAAGTGCTGTCGTACTATTGCGCCACAGGTGTCGCCAAGAATCTTGTGTAGCGTTTTTGAAGTGGATCTTCAGGTCGGTTGCGAATTGGACAATGTGTGTTGAGTCGTTATTAGTGGTAGCATCTTTCGCGTGGCGGTCCGCAGTTTCGTTACCATCAATGCCGATGTGAGATGGAAGCCAGATGAGAGAGACTGTTATATTTTGAGCAACGAGAGTTTGATAGATGTCGTGTATATTCTGGACAATGGGGTGGTCAGTGAAGATTGACTTGATTGACTGAATGGAGGAAAGGGAGTCTGTGTATATTGCAATATTTTTGTGGGGTAGGTGGATGCTTTTGAAAGCTTGAAAAATGCTTTGTAGCTCGCCTGTGTGAACGCTACACACTATAGGTAGGGTTAAGGAGCTTATGAGTTCATGCTTCGTGGAAACTGCACAACCAACACCGGAGTCAGTTTTGGAAGCGTCTGTGTAGAGTATTAAATCATAAGGTTTTTTTTGCAGTAATTCTAGGAATGCTTTCTTTATAAGTGCAGTGGGAGATTCATGCTTATTATAAATGGTAAGTGAGGTATCGATTGTAGGGATATTTTTGGTCCAAGGTGGAGAAGAAGGTAGAGGGAGCGGGGAGGTCAGAGAAAGGTCGGTATCTTTGAGTAAAGGATTGAGTATTTGGGGGATAGATTTTATAATTGTTCGAGGGTAAGTAGGGGGATTAGTAGTTGAAATGAAAAGCGAGTGAACAGGATTGAGAGGATTGCAGGATACTGAGGCAGCATATGAGAGGAGTAGTGATTGGCGTCTTAGGGGTAGGGGTAGCTCATTAGCTTCAATGTGGAGACTATCAGCAGGGCTAGAGCGAAAGGCACCAAGGCAGAGACGAAGAGCGGTATTGTGTACAGAGTTCAGTGAATCAGTGACAGATTTGGTGGCAGACATGTAAATAAAGCAGCCATAATCAAGCTTTGAGCGGATGAGAGCTCTGTATACTCTTAATAATACGATTTCGTCGGAACCCCAGTGAAAGTGACTGAGGGTTTTAAGTATATTTAGTGTTTTTATACAGATGTCTTTGAGTTCATGGATATGGTGTTTCCAGTTAAGTCGGGAGTCGAAGGTTATTCCAAGAATTTTACATTGATTCGCAATGGGCAGGGGTATGTTATTGAAGAAAATGTGAGGTAAAGGAGAAGATGTTCTTCTTGAAAACTTGATTATTTTGGATTTGTTTTGGGATAAGGATAATCCAAAGTGAGTAGATCTATCTTGTAGAAGGTTTACTGCGGTTTGAAGGAGTTTGCAAGTTGCTGAGATCGATTTACCATGGCAATACACAATTAGGTCATCAGCATATTGTACGTGTTTTATGGGTGCAGGAAAATTGTCACAGAGTTCGTTTATTGTGAGGATGAATAGGGTAGAGCTTAATACTGATCCTTGAGGGACTCCAGCATTTTGTGGGTGAGGTGAGGAGAGTTTACCATTAGCAGAAACTCTGAATGTTCTACAATTTAGAAAATTATTGATGAACGATAGAATGTTACCATGGAGATTGTATTGGGAAAGTTTATTTAGAATTGCAATCCTAGATATCGAGTCAAAGGCACCTTCGATGTCAAAGATGGCTGCAACGACGTCTTGGTGATTATTTATTGCTGTAGAAATGTGTGTTTGGAGAAGAACAAGGTTGTCGCGAGTGGATCGATGTCGCCGGAAGCCGGATTGGGCATTAGGAATGATTTTGTACTTTTCAAGGAACCAAAGGAGTCTTCTGTTGATCATTTTCTCCAGGAGCTTGCAGGTTGTGCAAGTAAGTGAGATCGGTCGGAAGGAATTAGACGATAAGGTGAATTGATCTGCTTTCTTTATTGGAATGATTATAGATTTGCGCCATGCGTCAGGGAACAGATGAATATTCCAGATAAGGTTGTAGATATCGAGAAGCTTAGAGAGAGATTGATTGGAAAGTTTTTTGAGAAAGATGTAAGGGATCTCATCAGGGCCGGCAGCTGAATTTCTACATGTGGACAATGCAGATTTCAGTTCGTTTAGGTTAAAAGGGGAGTTGATAGACGCAATATCACGAGGATTTGACTGAAGAGAGGAGGAAGGCTGAATATGTGAATTGGGGGAGATGGAGATGGGGATACGTTTATTAAATTTGTCTTCAAAGACTTGAGCGAGGGAGTCGGCAATTGCTTGGTTTTCAGAGATAACAGTATCATTAAGTATTGAGGAGGGAATTTTGGTGTTGGTTTTCTTGCCTTGAATTTGAGCAATTTTTTTCCAGACTTGACTGGGATTTGTATTATGATCCAAAGAGGAGGTATAGTTTTGCCAAGAGGATTTTTTGCTTTGCTTGATTATGTACTTTGCTTTAGCTTTTAGATTTTTGTGTAGGAGAAGGTTTTCTTGTGATATATATCGTCGAAACCTGTTAAGAGCGTGTTTGGACTCGCGGATGGCATTTTCGCAAGCTGAATTCCACCAAGGCACAGCTTTATGTGCCGAGGAAGTGATTGTTTTACCTATGTGAGCGTCGGCAGCAGCAAGTATGCCATCAGTGAACATTTTTAGAGTGTCATTTATATTTGTAGAAATGGTTATTGAGGATAAATAAGTTTGAGAAAGAGAAGTAAACTCAGGCCAGTTTGTATTTTGTAAGTGCCAGAAGCTTCTAGAGATAGATTCTTTAATATAATGATTAGATATAATAATGGGAAAGTGGTTGCTATCATGAAGATCATCGGAAACTTGCCAAGTAAGGGAAAGTGCAGTTTTGGGGTCACATAAGCTGAGGTCAAGGGCAGAGAAGGAGCCGGAGGATATGTTAAAGTGAGTCTTGTGTCCTGTATTCAACAAGCAGGTTCCGGAGGAGTTTATTACGTTTTCTACAGCTTTGCCTCTAGAGCAATTACGGGTGGAGCCCCATAAGGTGTGGTGTGCATTAAAGTCACCAACAAGGATGTAAGGGTGGGGGAGCTGAAAAATTAGGTCGGTTAGGTCTTCTTCATTTAGAGGGATGTCAGGAGGAATGTAAATGCTACAAATGGTTAGCTTATTAGGGCACCAAGCGGTGACAGCAAATGCCTCCAAATTGGTGGTTAGAGGGAGATGAGATGAGTATATGTCGCTAGATACAAATATAGAAGAACCACCACTAGCTCTCACACAGTTGGTACGGATGTAATGATATCCTTCAAAGTTTCTTAGGTTACGCTGATGATTGATTTTAAAATTGGTTTCCTGGAGACAGAGGAAGTCAGGGGTATGGAGAGAGATGATTTTCTGAATTCTTTCAAGGCGAGGATAAAATCCATCGCAGTTCCATTGTATTAGAGAGAATAGTATTAATTAAAGGAAAGATAATGAGGCTATTACTGAGATAGTACAGAGGAATCAGAGAAGCTACTGTCATCAGAAAAAGGTTCCCGAGGATGAATGTTTTGCTCGGGGTGAAGTTTAAGTTTGATTTTGTTGGTCAGACGAGTAATGCGATTTTTCAAGGATCTTTCGTTGACATTAGAATACACTAAAGATAAATCTTCCAGTAGGGCGGCAGTATAGGAGATAAATTTATTGGCTTCAGGTAGAGGGTCGCTGACTCGATAAGTATTTTCGAGGAACGCAATAAGCTGGGTGCTACTAAGGGAGAAGGACTCTGGAGACTCGTCATGGAGATTCTGTATGATAGAACGGGATTAGGGGCTTAGACTGCGACAATCATCGTCAGCAAGTTTAGATTTTTTGGTTCTTTTTTTGGCAGGTTTTGTCGGATTAGGTATTGTGAAATCTGGAGGAGGCATAGGATTGGTATTATCGAGAGGAGTGTTGGATGGTGATGAAGATTGTGGAGAGTCAGGAATGCTGTTTCTTGAGCGGGGACGTTTTTCGCCAGGTATAGGAGAGGAGGTAGCGACTGGTACTTCAGAAGTTAATTTAGGGTTGTCTGAAGTGGTATCAGTAGTAGCAGGGACAGCTGAAGAGGAAGGTTCATGAGTGACAGGAGTGTTAAACAGGGGAGGAAGGTCGTGGGAAGAGTTGGGGCAAGATTCAGCTGTGTGTCCAGCCTAATGGGATCTAGCATATGAATAAAAAAAATTTTCAAAATTGATTACTTAATTATTAAAAAAACGAAAATAATATTGGTGTATGATTGAACCTGTTCGCCGGCCACCACCCGTTCTCGGCCACTTTTGAACTTTTTTTGTTTAAAATAGTATAACCATAAAACATTATGTGTGTTTAATATAATGCCTATTCTCGGCCACAATTTTCCCGCCTTGGTTAAAAATTGTAAGGTTATGTTTGAAAAAATTGAATAACCACTTCAGTTGGAAGTTGACTGCCACCAAGACAAGTGCTACTGTTGTTGCACCAATTCAAAATCGTTAGTTAACATCCATTCAGGAAATAGTAAGTTTTTTTGTTTATAAGCGATATTATTGTATAATTTTGGTTTCTGTGGCATTATTCAAGTAATATTTCAATTCAGTTAATGTAGAATTAATAAAAAGCTATTAGATTTTTTTAATTAAGTGGCCGGCAAACTGGTGTACGTCCCATTTCATTATCCTGTTCTCGGCCTAGGGTGGCCGAGAACCGGTATATCAGTTAAAAACGTTATGTCTCTCTTTCTCTAAATAGAGTTGCAGCTGTTTATTTAACTTTTGGGATTAGCAGAGTTGTTGTTGAATCTGCATAAAACCCATTATCGGCCATGGCTTTTGTATAAGAATTTAAGCATAATTGCATTATCAAATATTGGGCGGCCGAGAAAGGGGTAATGTAATTGTTTCTCGGCCACATGAAAATTCAAATGTATTTCTGCGGCCGACTATTAGGCCGGTTAGTTCGGCCATTTCAAAGAATAATAGATAGGGTTTTGATTTTGGAACATACAAAATAATTAATTGGATTATTAAATTAAATATACCTATTTCGAATCAAGCTAGCAAGTTTGTAAAAATGACGCAAAAAACCTTTTAAAATTTTAAAATATATAAATGTACCTGAAAACAATATTGAAGGAAGAAAATTTTTAGATGTCCCGATCAAACAAGCCATCAAGTTTTAAGGCCAAGGCCGAAAGGAAACTTTTCGTCTATTTAGAAGGCGCCCTTCAACAGGCTATAAATGAAATTAAAGACAATAAACTAAACATTCGCGAGGCTAGTCGTAATTTCGCAGTCCCAAGATCTACAATTCAAGATAGACTTAAAGGGGTGAGTAGAGCAAAACTTATTAGGAAACCAGGACCTCCGCCTCTTCTTACTGCAGATGGGGAAGAGAAAATAGCTAAATGGGTTCTAAATTTAGCTAAATGTGGCTTTCCCATTACGAAAATTCAGTTAATCAAGACATCAACAAATTTTTTTTAACATTTAGACAAACAAAATCTACCAAAACAAGATCGACTCAGTGATAGGTGGTATAAAAATTTTATGAAAAATCATCCCAATAGTTCTATTAGGGAGGCTGAATGCATTAATAAGGCTAGAGCAATCGTAACGCAGGAACCAATTCGATTATGGTTTAAAGAATTGCAGGAATATTTGGAAAACAATAACTGGTCTGCAGTGCTAAATGATGCCAATAGAATTTTCAATTGCGATGAGTCCGGTTCTTCGCTCTGCCCTAAGACTGGCAAATTTTTAGCACCAAGGGGTTGGAAAAATCTATACAGCATTAAAACTGGTAACGAGAAAGAAAATTTAACAGTACTAATTGTATTTAATGCTGAGGGTAACGTATGTCCACCCCTATGTAAGACCTCCAAAATCTCTTGTAGAAAATATGCCCGAAACATGGGTTTTAGGAAAAAGTGATACCGGTTGGATGAAAGGGTAAGTGTTTTATGAATATTTTGCAAACACTTTTCATAAATCATCATGTTTTTAGATGGGCACCGATCTCATATGTCATTACCGCTTAGCAATTTCTGTGATCAGAACCAAATTATTTTATTCGCATTCCCTCCTAACGCCACCCATATCATTCAACCTGCCGATGTTAGTGTCTTTAGACTATCGGTGGAATTAACACAGCCGTAATTTCAGGAGAAATGAATACTTTAAAAATGAATTAATTTATCGTTCTCTAACTACGATCGATAGTAGTAGCTCCTTTAGTTAGTTAGTATAACAATTGGTGACATTGTTCCAATGGATTCACTGAATATCGTATCTTTAGATGAAATAATGGTAACAGAACATCCTGAACCAGATGATACTAATTTTGACATAAATTATTTAGAAAGACAATCTACCGCTTTCAGAGAAAATGAGTTTGAAGTACCCCCATATGAAAGCAAAGAAAAAGGTGTTAAAACGATGAAAACCTTAGAAACAAATCTTTTAGATGATGCAAATACTATTGACAATCAATTGACAAGAGCCTAATGGTGTGCTAGAAAATTGTGATATTGAAGAAACCCCAAAAGAAAAGACTGGAGCAGATGTCCAAGTACCTAATGATGTGCTAGAAAATTGTGATAGTGAAGAAGCCCCAAATGAAAAGACTGAAAAATATGTTTCGATAAGGAGGAATTGAAAAACCAGTTGAAAAAACTGATAATTTAGACGAGAATATGTTAATAGAAAAATCGAATCAAGATACCCAAAAACATATAGGCGAATCAACTGAGAACGTAAAAACCAATATTCTGGAAAAATCCTTAGAAGTAGATTTTTCAGAAACGACTCGAGAGAACACGGTCTTTATTTCAAATATTTTAAAAGATCAAAGCAATTCTTCTAAAAACATACAAATGATTCCTTTCGAGGTCCATTTATTTTATCCAGCTCCTTTAAATAAAGCCAAACAAGTGAACAAAAAAGAAAAGCTCCATACTGCTATAAGTTCTAAGTCATGGCGAGAATACTATGCGAAAAAGGATCAAGAAAAACAGGAAAAATTGGGTCAAGCAAAATTAAAAAGAGAGCAAAGAGAATTGTTGAGATCACAAAAAAGGGCTGGAAAAATTAAAGGAAAACGAAAGACATCCTTGAAAGTAAAGGAAAACACTATAAAAAAGAAAAAAATACCATGTGCTTCTTGTACTGAAGAACTGAATAGTGACACTGATGACGACGACAATAAAAATTTAGGTTGTGATTTTTGTCCCGGATGGTTCCATTTAAAATGTACTTCATTTTATGGGCAACTCACATATTTCGAGGCTGCACGGGAAATTTATAAATGCGACAGTTGCCTGTAAATTTTTGCCATATTTTTAACAACCTTATACAGCTAAAGTAAGGTCCACAGAAATACCGACTTTTTTTTATGAAGAAAATATTCAAAGTTTCTTTTTAATCTCAGAAAATTGTCCCAAAATGGCACTAACTTGCCGAGAACCGGTTCAGTCACCCTAGATTAGGTGTATAAATTACAAATAAAATAATAATAACAACAATAAAATTATTAGTAATAGTGACCTTTTATTTGTTTAATTATAATAATATTTATAATTACAAAATTTTTTTAATTATAAATCTGTAAATAATGTCACGTAGTCATCATTACCAGCCGAAAAAGTACTTAAATTTGATTGTCTTCCACTCGATGTTGCAGCTGTTGAATTATCAGTGATTACATATTCTGGTGGGCACATAGCATTTGTAATTTTATTCATGAATGATTGTTGTAATCGTATTGCTTTTGGTGGTCTTATACTTCTTAACATTGATGCGATATATTTCCCAAAATGATCATAACTATCATCTTTATTTGTAGCGACTTGTGATGCGCGATTTGAAATTTCATGTAATTTGTCAATTGCGCTTGTCATAAATCCTATTTCATGATCATTAATAGATTTGTTATTTTTTGATGTTGATAGTTGCGGTTCAATCTTTCTTTTTATTATCTTCGCAGGTGTATCCATTTTCGATGCAATCTGTGTCGCGTCTTCAGAGTTTTGGCTAGTACCCACTGTATTCAAGGTTAGGTTCTGATTGTAGACTATTTTTTATTGAGGCCTCTTCAGAATTTTCTATAGGAAGTATCTGTAATATAAATAATAATGTGTTAATATTATTAGCTTATTCATATTTTAATAATTCAATGTTTCAGGTCCCTGCAACATCAGATGAGTGGAAAAACATTGCATATGGTTTTAGAACGCGATAGAATTTTCCTGGTTGGGTAGGGCCTCTAGATGGTAAACATGTTGTCATACCAGCTCCTCCCGGAAGTGGTTCAGATTATTTTAATTATAAAAACAGTTATAGTATTGTATATAATGAAACCCTACAGTCGACGCAATTTAACCCCTGCAGGAAGGATTTACAATTATCGATTGTTAAGAGCAAGACGTGTAGTGGAAAATGCCTTTGGAATACTCGCGAGTAAATTTGGATTGTTTGAAAAACCAATTCCATTAAAATTAGAAACGTTATACAAAGTTGCCCTCGCATCCTGTGCAATTCATAATTGGTTGAAAAAAACAAACCTTCGGTATGTGATGGGAGATCTAATTGATTATGAAGACCACCAAGTGCTCCCTGTATCATGGCGTCCAAATAATAGTGTCTTACAGAGTCTACCAGCAGCTAACCACAGACATTCTAATATGGAGGCACAACAAATACGGAATAAATATCGTGATTATTTTAATAACGAAGGAGCTGCTCCCTGGCAAAACCAAATGATGATGAATTAAAGGCAGTTTTGAGGACAAAAACTGATGAATAATGGCAGTTTTGGGGACAATTGGTGCTTATGAGGTCGGTCCTCATAAGAATTTATGTAGTTTGGCAGATTTCAGGACTGTCCTCATAAATTTTATATATGGATAGGATGCTTTGGGGACTTACACAGTTTGGTGTTTTTGAGGACATTAAATAAAAATGTTTAAATAAAATATAATAGGGATTGATTGAATCGGAGCTTCCTCTGAATTTCGAGATTCCTTATATCCTATAGTAATAATAAACACACTAAAATAACAATAATAATAATAACCCAACAGAAGAATATGGAAATTAATCGGAAAATGGAATGAACAAAACCACTAATAGATAAAGTGAAACTGAAGTAACGATGTAGGAAAAAAAATAAACGAGGAAGGCGAACAAAAATGGAAGAGAAAGGAAATGCTTGAACAATATGCCTGAGATATCGACAGAAATTTCGTAGACAAAAAACAGACTTTTAGTTGGGCTGACAACAGAAATTTTGAAAGGTGAAACTGAATCGTTGATTATAGCGGTACAAGACCAGGCTTGCGAAAGAATATTTACAGAGAAAAAGTAGACTCCAGGTGTAGATTTTGTAAATAGTACCTTAAAAGAATTAAGCACATCATCACTGGAATCAAGGTGTTCTTTCCTTGCAAAAAAGAGAGAAAACATCGACTCACGTCTGGCAATAGAATTGAAACAAATATGGAATCAGGAACAAATCTCAATTCTTCCATTTATTATGTCCCCCACAGGAATAACACTGAAGTTTCTGAACATGGACATATAAACAGACGACGACGAACACGAACGAACATAAAACAGACTTTCCTGGATACTTGGTTTTTAACCCGTGAGCAAGAGAAAATATCCAGGGGAATAGCATAAGAGAGGACTGAATAATGATAATGATAATTTCCACATATTCTGTAACATCCAGATAATATACCACCATTAAATTCAGTATAGATCCATAACCTGCCTTGGAACTATATATAAAATATTAACGTCTTGCATTACTAACCGTATTTATACAGACCTGTGAACCAAAACATTAACCTGTCGGAAGAACAGGAAGGGTGCAGCCGAGATCAGCAGGCCTGCAAAGAACAACTCATTATCGAACAGGCGCAAAAGGAACAGCGCAACATCTACTCGGCTTTCGTAGATTAAAGGAAATTGTTTGATAGCGTTCCACATTCCTGGCTTGTTGAAGTTTTGTGAATTTACTAAATACATTCCACTCTTGTTACTTTTCTTAATTCATAGAATTCATTGGCGAACGTACCTTCATTCACAAATAAATGGTCAATATCTCGGAACTAATTGAATTTCTACCCGTAGGGGGATCTTCCAGGGTGACTCCCTTAGTCCACTTTGGTTTT
>CAJUYG010001106.1:40111-63013 GCA_910591675.1 Galerucella calmariensis
ATATATTGCACATTTATTTTTGTTTACAACCATGTGGATAATAAAAAATATACTTACGTTAAAGATTTTTTTTATGATTTTTCATACGAGTACAATACAATACTCATAAAAGATAAGATGAGATATTATAAACAGTTACTAAAAACAACGCATTATCCATACTAATTTAAGTTTAAATTAAGACTCGTATGTCATTTTTAAACTATTTAAAATTATTTTTCATAAATAATCGATATATATTTTTATAAAAAAAAGGTAATTACCAGATTCGATTGTGTGGGTCGCTGTTGAACAAACGGACGAATAAAACTGTTCATCTGATCAAACCAAAATACTTCTGGCTTGTATATGTCATCTGTACCTTTTCCAGTCCTTGCACTGTCTGATATTTTTTTTAACTCCTGACAGAAAGAGCTTCCTAAATTTTTGAATTTTGCTACAACTTCTTTTGGTCCAAATCCAGATATATTTAATTCATGACTTATTCTCTTAGCTGTGGCGGCTCGTAAATCTCCATCACGGTATTCCTCCAAATTTGGATCATATAACACCTTTTCCATCGAATATAACTCCAAAAAACGCGTAGTTTCACTGTCCTTAAACTTAATAATTCCACGTTGCTGTAACGACATCTTGGCTTCTCGAACGGTATATCACGACTGAAAATCAAACAGGTTTGATCTATCCACGCTTGTGTCGTGCGCCGTTCCTCACGAAAGCAAGTTTAACGACTATGCGTTCACACAGAAGTGTATTTCACGAAAGCGTGGTTCACTGTCGTGGTTAACGCCTCGTGGGAACGCCCCATTATACAAGTCTTCGAGGCAGTATATCCTACTGAAAATGGGGATACTGCTTTTAAATCTAGCTACATGCCACACCACAATTCTTAGTTTCTGGGTGTAAACTAATCAAAAACGTTGGTTCCTGTCAGTTTGCTGATATAGATCCCTTTGCGTGTACGGGTTAATTTCGTCCAATAATAGGAAAATTAGGGCGTGAAGTTAGAGCCATTTATTTTCTTCGAATAGTTTCAAAAGGTAGGTATTATTATTGACTAGGTTGTTATTATTCTCTGAGTAAAGTGGTTATCGCAGTTGTTAGATAATGACCTAAGTAACCACTTGGGACATTTTAGGAAGAAAAGTGAGTACCAATTAATATAAGATAATCTTTCAGCATTTCAAATTAAATGTGTATTGTTTTAGACCGAAAAGGATGGAAAATACAAGCAATGAATAATATAATAAGCTTTCTGAAGGAGCACAAGTTGATGATGAAGGGCAAGTTATTTCCAGCTGAATCCACGAAGGTTTGAGAACTATGGATGCAACTAACAGAAGAATTGAACAATTTGAAAGGTATCATTAAGCCCCTTCAGCAGTGGAGAAGGGTATGTATTAATAATAATGTGCTTTGTTGGGCATATTATACAGTAATCAGCAGTTATTTCAAACCCTCATTGAGTACTACTCAAAAGTGAAGGAAAAATCGAGGTTATTACAAAATAAGTTGGAAGGAACCGGAGGACGACCAGCTGAGAAACAATTAAATAAGACTGAAAACTTGTGCCCTAATATAATGGGTAGAATTACAACCGAAGGAGATCCTGATTAACGGGGTATTTGAGTTAAGTGGTGAAGTATGTTTATCAACTTCAATTAATATTTAATAAATGTTTTGTATTGCATTTTATTGATTTCAGGTTGTGGGGGGATTCAGATACCAAAATGCTTGGAAATCTTAAGAAGAGGCAGATATAGAACTCATAGAAACTGTATAATTAATAGATAAATGGTTTGTTAATGTTTTTTTTATAACAAGTCTATTTGAGGTGATGGCAAATTCAGAATTGAAGGGGTACCTGTAAGAAATGATGTTTCTATACCTACAACTAAATAGAGTAGGGTAATAAAAGGATTTGCGAATCACTTGCATTGTTGAGAAATGCTATTGGTTCATCCAACAACAACTCAGCCACATCAAACAACAACCTGGCTACTTCAATAAATACTTAAGCTGATGCCATTATATTAGTAGCAGAACAAAAACCCTAATGAATGAATAACTTTTGATCGGGGTTGAATTATATCCTTATCATTGTTAATGTGAGTCTTCGTTATTATATTTTATCACTTGGGTTTGCTTAAATATTTATGAAAATCAATAAAAGTAACATATTTTCCATAGAATTTTATCTTATAGAGTTGAAAAAATATATAATTAATGATCAAAATCCTTTTAAAAAACGAATTAAAGTAATTTGAAGACAAAATGAATGAGATTTGTAGCTATATTGAAAAGGTATGATGCATTCTTATTAAGACACGTACAGAAGGATTTATAAAGAATGACCAGAAATTATAATTCTCTATAACAAAGAAAATTACCTCAAATAGTCAACTACAGTTCTCCTTGTTCTCCTACATAATCTCTTGTCTTTGAATTGGGTCTGAAGTGTTTATATTCTCTTCATCATCCAGTGGCTCTAAATCATCCATGTGTATATTAGATTTGATACATATATTGTGCAAAACAGCACATTTCCCTGCTTTTGGAGGTATGTAATGCAGAACTCCGTGTCTCGGTGAACAACTAAAGCGGCTTTTAAAAATACCAAACATCCGTTCTATGATATTTCTGGTCGTTTATGGCACTCTGTATATACTGCTTCAGGTGTATTAGTCTCTGCAACTATTAAAAGCGTCATTAACCAGGGTTGCAAAGGATGACCAGAATCTCCTGGAAGCCGTAAGTATGCTCTACCTTCAAAATATTTTTGCTCCATATGTTCTCTGATCGAGAACATTTGCTATGTAGCAGCATCATCAGTTGACCCTGGATAACGAGCATTAATTGAAGTTATAATTAGCCTTGAATTACATACCACTTGGGCATTGATACTAGCATATCCTTTTCTGTTAAAGTGAACAGCCCCAGGGTAAATTTCATTATTCTCTGGAGGATAATAATTGCAATATATTATGAGCACAATCTATGCATCCTATTACTCCAGGAAAATGGAATTTGTTTATGAACTCTTGGACAGTGATTCGAAATCAATCTACTGTATTTATTTGGAAACCTTATTCTCTTGGGAAATATGTTCACAAATAGTTTCAGTAACCAATGTCACAATTCTAATATCTGCTGCTTGGCTTGCTGAAAATGTGAAGTTGTACCAGCACTGGCTGAATTTGAAGTGAGTAACACTTTAAAATGATTGGCAATTTGTGCTGCCGTCTGTTGTCCATCATGTGGAAAGTGATTTAATTCATTCATAAGTTCCAAAACTATTAGAGTGAAATCCCAGAGCGATAAGACATAACTTATTCTCAAATGGATGAATTGTTAGGTTCTCAGTAGCATCTCGTTTGCTTTGAATACCTGTGTGTTTGTGGAGCTAGCCTAATGGCACCTGGGCAGATATCAGGTAACTAAAAATAAGAGTTACTTTACTTAAATTTGTATGTCTGACTTTTATATATTATGTTTTGTAGAATTATATTCTAGAGTAGTATCATAAGTGTCAGACACTTTCCATGGACTGAAGCTTTTGTCAGACGCTTTAAAGCTCCACAAAAATTTAATAAAATCTATTTATTTCCACATCTTTGAGTTTCAAATTTGTTATCAAGGCAACTATTACCAAGTTATACAGGGTGTCCCTTGACGAGTGAAAACTATCTGTATATGGCAAAATACTCATAGTAAAATCACGAAAATTTCTACGTTTGGGTTTTCGGATACGATCTTTTCAACTAAAATATTTTCAAAGATGGCCGACTTCCGTTTCTACCGGAAGTCGACTGTAACTTTGTTATTTTAAATGGAACATCCTGTATATTAATACATTTTTGAAATCTACGTAATATTTTAGTATGCTTTTGTTTGAAAACTTTTTCCGAAAAATGCACACTTTTCGAGTTATTAATTTTTTTGTAGAAAATTTGACCGTTGAAGACCCTTATAAATTATTTTTTCACGAGAGGACCCTTGAAGATATGAAAATGGTTTCTCTTCGGTTGCCTTAAGCAAGGTCAAACGTATTCGAATCTATGTTGGAAAATTTTTCATTTTATACAGGGTGTGTATAAAAAGTGTTCAAAGTTTAACTTCATAAATATCGAATTTCTTCATTTTTTTGAATGGAACTAACATGTTTTTCCTATTTTAATGCATTCAGGAGAAAAAAATAAGGCAAGTTCATGTATACTTTCCTATACCTAAACCTTACCGTTATCCAGATATTAAATGTTTTCTGTACATTTTTAGAGATGCAGGTGTGGTCTAAATTTTGATACAAGCACTAAGAAATAAAAAAGTCTTTTTCTTCATCTGTCTCTGAAAAAAATCAAATCGAATTGTTTTTATTAATCCTATTCCAACTTTTAGTCGTTTCCGAGATATTTAAGGTTTTAAATTGTTATCATATTTTTTAACAAGTTTAAATTTTTCATGTATACTTTTAGTAGGCTTTGTAATGAATGACACTTATTTAACTGACATTAGTTAATTGTTGATACTTTCGAAAATCGTTAAAATGGCTCGTTCCCAATTTAATAACGAAGATTATGTAAATTTGCTTTTAATACATGGTGAATGTGGAAAAGTTGTTACAAGAACATGTACTTTTTTTGCTGCAAGATATCCAGATAGACCACGACCAAACTCGCATACTGTTAAAAGAATCCTCAACAATTTAAAGCTATACGGTTCATTTGAAGCAAAGGAAATCGAATTGAACCAGTTATTGACAATAATAATGCCGAAATTAATGTTGTTGCTTATTTTACTGCTTATCCAGAAGCATCAATACGCGTTGCCGTAAGAGATCTTGGAGTAAGCAAATCGTCGATTCACCGTATTTTACGAAAACATAAAATGCATCCCTATTCGTACAATTTGTGTCAAAATTTAAAACCAACCGATTTTACTGAACGAATAGACTTAGCTGAGTTTTTACTAACAAAATGCCAGGAAGACGACGATTTTTTTAAAAACATAATTTGGTGCGACGAATCGAAATTCACGAAAAATGGATTATTTAATAGACACAATTCCCATTATTGGAGTCAAGATAATTTTCATTTAACCAAGATTTCAAAATCGGTGGCAGTTCAATGTCTTTTGTGCTATTAGAAATAATCAAATAATAGCACTTCATTTTTACGAAGGGAATTTGAATGGTTAGGAAACACAATCAATTAATTTATTCCTAATTAATTATGTGAAAAACACTGTTTTTGTATTTTTAGGTGGAAGATATCTTGATATTTTAAGAAATTTGAAACAAAATTATTTAGACCGCTTGCTACCAGACGAATTAAGCAAACTTTTTTTTATTCATGACGGTGCTCCTGCTCACAGTTCAATTGTCATAAATACATTTTTAGAAGAGCAGTTTGAAGACAGGTGGTTAGCAAATAATGGTCCTTTTCGGTGGCCCCCTCATTCTCCCGACATGACGCCTTTAGATTTTTTTATATGGGGTCACATAAAACAAGAGGTTTACTCACAAGCCTTAACATCTAAAGAAGATTGTGAGCTAAGAGTTCGAAATTCCTTCAATTCTCTTTCTGAGATGATGATCAGCCGTGCGGCGAATGAAGGCATACTGAGAAGGGTTGAAAAATGCATTGAAGTTCAAGGTAGCAATTTTGAACATTTACTTTGCAACATAAGACTATTTTTCTTTGACTTTTAATTTTCCATAAAATTTGTGGTATCTTATTATTGTCACAAATGGTTTAATTCGATTAACTTTTGCTTGAAATTAACCAAATAGCTTCAAATTGTTAAGTACCCTTTTAACAATGTGCGATTTCGAACGCGGTCAATATGGATATCTTTCTGCAAATAAAGCACATGTTCTTGTAACAACTTTGTCATATTTACCATGTATTAAAAGTAAATTCACATAAAATTTTTTATTTCTTAGTGCTTGTATCAAAATTTAGACCACACCTGCATCTCTGAAAATTTACAGAAAACATTTAATATCTGGATAACGGTAAGGTTTAGGTATAGGAAAGTATACATGAACTTGCCTTATTTTTTCTCCTGAATGCATTAAAATAGAAAAAACAAGGTGGTTCTATTTAAAAAAATGGAGAAATTTGATATTTATGAAGTTAAACTTTGAACACTTTTTATACACACCCTGTAGAAAATGAAAAATTTTTCAACATAGATCCGAATACGTTTGACCTTGCCCAAGGCAACCGAAGAGAAACCATTTTCATATCTTCAAGGGTCCTCTCGTAAAAAAATAATTTATAAGGGTCTTCAACGGTCAAATTTTCCACAAAAAAATTAATAACTCAAAAAGTGTGCATTTTTCGGAAGAAGTTTTTAAACAAAAGTATACTAAAATATTACGTAGATTTCAAAAATGTATTAATATACAGGATGTTCCATTTAAAATAATAAAGTTACAGTCGACTTCCGGTAGAAACGGAAGTCGGCCATCTTTGAAAATATTTTAGTTGAAAAGATCGTATCCGAAAACCTAAACGTAGAAATTTTCGTGATTTTACTATGGGTATTTTGCCATATACAGATAGTTTCCACTCGTCGTGGGACACCCTGTATTTCGTTAGTCAGACCAATTGTAATGACCGAACAGCCCCTGGACATGAAAATTATAAGCCGGGAGTATGAGTAAATTCAAGTAGAGTAACTCTTATTTTTAGTTACTCCATCATTTTTTTCTCGAAAATTCGATAGTTATCGAGATAATAAGACCTAAAAGTCTCCTTATTTCAGCCACTGCTCTGACTGTAGGAATTCTGCTGTCTACGCATTAACTTATAAGCGGGCGGACGAATTGTTCCATAACTAGGCAAAAAATTGACATTTTCCGATGATTCGAAGTTCATCGCAATGCTATGCTGTAGCTATCATTCCATGTAACTTACAGCTCGTTCGTACTGAACAAAAATATTTTTAGAAGCGGTCAAAGTTTTTTCCTCAGAATTTTGAGACTATTTCATTAATGTGTTTATATTTTTTTTTAAATAGTCTTTTATCCCAATTTTTTCATAATGGAACCTTAGGAGGTCTTGAATGATCTCAGAATTTTTTTTTTAATATCTTTCCTGCGTTTTGATGAAAATTGATTTATCTATTTACATTTGTCAGCCGTTTTCGGAGTTCTGTACAATCTGTGGAACAAGCGCAATTAAAAAATTTATTATCCTATATACTGCTTTTCAATGCACATCATTTTAAAGCTTAGAGTGTCCAGTTTTCGAACATACTTTTTGATTAATTGAATAAAATCCAATCATTTTCCAGAAATCAGGGAAATTGATCACACCGGTAAAAACCGGAATTTTTTCAAAATAAATAAATAAACAAATCAATTTTTTATCAAAACGCAAGAAACATATTAAAGAGAAATTTCTGAAATCATCCAACACCTCCTAAGCCTCCATTATAAAAAATATTATGATAAAAGACAATTTTTTTTAAATATGAACAAATTAATGAAATAGTCTCAAAATCTTGTGGAAAAGATTTTTGACCGCTTTTTAAAATATATTTTTCGAGTACGAACGAGCTGCAAGTCATATGGAATGATAGCTATGGGTCTTCCCATTGTGATGAACTTTGAGTCATCGGAAAATGTCCATTTTTTGCCGAGTTATGGAACAATTCGTCCGCCCGCCTACAAGTTGATGCATATACAGCAGAATTCCTACAGACAGAGCAGCAGCTGGAATGAGGAGGCTTTTAGGTCTCATTATCTACATAACTATCAACTTTTCGAAAAAAAAATGAATGGGGCCATTTTTGTAGATAATAAGACAATCTTCATTTTTCAACCGAGGAAAAATTCTCTTATTCGCATATTCAGAGAGATATTAGCGAGAAACCCGTTCTCCAGGGTTTAGGGGGCCATTTTCTTCCCTTTCCGTAAACTAAATCGCGTTGTTTTTCCTCGTTTAAAAACACCTGCCGTGACCTACAAATTTAGCCCAAAGTGAAGTCTTCAGCGACTTTTCAGGAGCTTTCGATATTTTCAGGTGTTCAGCTACTGGACTATTAACTTGAATAGTGAATACCAATTTCGTGCTCAGCAACTGACTTTGAACATACCGACAATTCACAGTTGCTATCCATAACAACTTTGATTAGTGAAGAGCCCTGATAATTTGTTCAACAGTCAAACTAAGGATACTTCAATCATGGTAAGCCGCGGAAATGAAATTTTGCGAATGCAATGGAAGCTATAAATCTAAGTTCTGATGAGAAGGGGTGTGACAGTGAAGAGACAGAAGCCAAAAAAATATATTAATTTAGAACCTGGAACAAATAATGATGTTTGAATGAACGTTTAGCGCCAATGAAACGAAAAAATGTTGAATGGCGTTAAAAAAATAATGATGGAATATACTGCAGGTTCTTGCGTAACTGACAGATTAAATTAGGAGGTAAACTAAGCCAGTTCGCAGGTCTTTGTTACTTTATGAAACTTAAGAAAAAAAATTAATTTTAAACAGACTAGGAAAAAAGGAAAAGAAATTTTAGGGCACCATTAATTTTGTTTCCTAGAAGAAAATTAGAAACAAAGTCAAATTTAGGTCAGCTAACTTTTAATCTGTTAATTTAAAAAGAACTTAACGTTTCTGTGTAATGAAGTATATTGGCATCATGGATCCTTGCCAACGTGCTACCATATCAAGAATTTTCCAATCAGCATCACAAACAGCTTGCACATTGTATGAAAAGAATCCTTTTCGAATTCTATAAATTTATGCCTGTGCACCTCCTGGAGAAATTATTTTTGCATGTGTACAGTCTATTGCACCTAAACACCGCGGAAATCTAGCATTTTTGTGAAAGCCTGTCTTTCTCTGTTCCAGGCATTTTGATCACCTGTGGTCTCAGTCTTGCAATAGCATTCATTACCTGCGATATAGTCCTGCTAGCTGTAGACTCATCTATCCCTATATTGTCTGCCTCAAGTTTTGCAAACGAACCTGTGGCTGAAAATCGGAGAGTAACAAAAACCATTTCAGATGGCGCCAACGCCTCATTTCTATTTGTTATATTCGAGATTTCGTGGGAAAATTCATTTATTACAGATTGTACCACATTTTTTGAAAGTCGATACCTTTGTTTAAATTTTTGTTCGTCAAATATCTCAAAACTATTCATTCGTACTCTGAACGTTCGTGGTTTTCCCTGGTTAACCTATAAAGTAATATATGAAGTATAAAGGATTATTTGATATATTTTTCAGTCATTACCTCATCTAACAGTTCCAAGAAATCTCCATCAGTCAAATCGCTCGCAAAATCAACAAATCTAGCCATATTTATTCTACAACAAAATTTATACCACTTGACCTGACATTAACTGATCACTTTTGACAGATTAAATTGACTTTCTGGTCACCGGATTGTTACGAGTTGACTCTGCATTGAAGAAGCGAATTTCAAATTGACCGAGCGGTAACCACAGTTCAACCAGTGACTTCTCGGTTACCTACTATTATACAAGTGGCCCTTGAAGTAACCAAATTATGCATAACAATTACTTTAAATCAAATGTTCGAAATGTCATGCCATGCAATTACATTTTGGAGGACTTCTGGAGTAATTAGACTCATTTCATACCTAATTCTATCTTATAGGTCCTGTAAGTTTTTGGGGCCTATCGACATAAACTTCTGATGAAAAAGTTTAAAAATCTGGCGACCTTGCTGGCCACCTTATGAAACCTTGTCTTCCGATCCACCTCCCAGGAAAGCAATTATTTAAAAATTGACATACTTCACGTTCGTATTGCGGGGGACTCCATCTTGTTGAAACCAGATATTTCCACCAGGTAAATTTGGATTATTGGCATTTGAATACATAGCATGGACAGATATAAGTTAATTTCTCGAAAAAGTTAAATGGCGTTCTCCTGTAAGATTTTCTTCAATGAAAAAATGGCCAATGATTCTGTCATTGATTATCCCTGTCCATACATTCATTTTCTTTCTATTTCGTGCGTGCCCCAGTCATCCAATATCTGCAATTCACGGTACCATGTATAAAAAATGTGGTTTTATCGAAAAAAAGGATTTTATTGATAAAACATGGATTGCGGATAAATAAATCCTGCATAATTTCAGAAAATTGAACATGGCGATCGGGATCTTCGTCGTTCAATTCCCGATGTAGTTGAATTTTGTGGGGATGGTATTTTCCTTTTTTTTAAATACGTAATACCGATCGTTGGGAAACTCCAGCATATTCCTTCATTTGTGTTGAACTACTGTGCGGATTGTAATGTTTTTTCAATAAAATATTGTTTCACATTGTATTCAATTTTAGAACGCACCGCGTATGGAATTTGTTTAACCTGCCCAGGGGGTCTATTCTCAAACAGTGACATTTTTTGTCGCATGCGAGATTATACTTCTGTCAATCAAGGATGTATACAAAAAAGTAAAATCTCGCATGCGACAAAAAATATCACTGTTTGAGAATAGGCCCTCTGTTTCTCAAAATTTTCGGACTTTACTGACTGTTGATTGGATGATGAGTCTATCGGGATATTTTGCGTTGAATATATTGCATACCTCGTTCTGTGTTCTTTTTTTATATCCGCATCCGTTAAGGATTAACATTTCTATGCGTTGAGTTTCATTTAGGTGAGCAATAATTTACTATTCAAAAGTAAAAATTACAGTTGACAACTGATGACAATTCACAAAATTAAATCATTCACGACAATGAATATTACAGTAACATGCCACTATCACTTGATGAATTAACATTTGACAAAAAATTTCAGTGTTTAGGAGAGAACTTTTTGAGTCCATTATTTTTTTTCTTTTTCAAGTATTTACTTCAAAAAGTCATGGAGTCCATCATCAATTGTAATTTGGTTGAATTTAATTTGAAACAATTGTTTTTTTACCCTTAAAAATATTTTAGTTAAAAATGTAATGTCGTTAAATAGATAATTAAATTCTCGTTCAAATGAAGTGTCACATTATGCCGGTTTCTATTGAAAAAAATAACGATTACGTCACTACACTACACCTACAGAACTCAGTCAATGTAAATCTCGATGGAAGTATGATTCTGTCATGGTTATGTTCAAGCCAGCCCTGCGAAAAATCTTTCAGACAAACCAGATCAATGATTTCGACGTTCACCACTATAGTCACTTTTTGATGTCCGATATAATGTGAAGGCATAAAATTAAATAAGTTGCGATTTCTTGTGAGTCTAAATATCGAGCCAGACCCTTTTTACTCAGTTTATTTTAACAAATATAATTTATTTCAGGCGATTCTTTTATCTTTCCAATGGAACAAGAAGAAATGTTGGGAAAGAAGCATGGCAATATAGAAGATATGCAGTATGTCCATACCTTCAGTGGAAGAAATAAATATTGCAATCACGTCTACTTTAGATGACGCGAAAGAAGCCTTCAATCATTTGGGAATGTGTAGTATAGAGGAAAAAGCTTTCCTTAAAGCTGATATCTGTAATATAAACGGAAAAAATGGAGAAAGAAAGCGAGAAGTGAAAGACGCATTTGAAATTAAGTCAACTTCGGTCGATAATCCGTATTTACATAAATATCAATCACAACAGAGATCAGAAGTTGTACTACCCGAGTTATTGCCTGCAGACGAACAAGCAGAAATAAATTCTATATTTTCATATTTTGAATAACTGATTATTATAACTGCTTCAATAATGTTCACATTACTAGATTATATTTGAAGTTAAAACTAAGAGATACAAAAGATATCACTGTTCGAAAGTCAAGTTTGTGTTGGTTTTTTGCTCAGAAAACGCCGTTTGTCAGTAGACAGAATTATGAGGGGTTAGAGAGCCCAAAACGGGTAGAGGCGACAATAAAAAGGACAGAAATAGCTTCAAGTTCGCAATTAGGAGTAAAAAAATTGACAAAAAAATATCGAAAAGATTACCTAAATCAGACGAAAAGGAAGAAGGAATGGTCTATTCTGAAACTGATTCGGCAACAGAATCTAATCCAAACAAAAATAGTTATTTACGTAACTAGTTATGAAAAAAACGATATTGTTCAATAAGCGTAATATTTGCCAAAACAAGCGAGTTAAATTAATTGATCGAAAGATTAAGTTTTTAAAAACAACTTTATTGGATACAATTATAGTTTGTACAGAGACAACGACAATAACAAAAATGAATGTTAAAATAATATTAAGCTTGGCGTTGCCTTCGGGTATCTTGCAGCGTCGGCTAGTTTTTATACGGGGTGTGCAAGTATGTTCATATAACTCCTCCCCTTTTCGGAAAAACAATACAACTGGAAGGCCTCTTTCTCTTGGACAGGATTTTCTTTTCTTGAAATCTTCTTTCGGGTCCATAATATGAAAATAAAAATTAAAATTATAGTTAAAATAAACAAAAAAGGGATATTCCAAACGGCGGGGTGGATTGGATTCGTTTCTATGGGTTGGATGGCTTCTGCTTCTAATTGTATCTCCTGGATGGCTTTCAAATTAATGTTTTTCAATTTCAGGACACTTTTGTCTCCATTCTCTATATTTACTTCATTAAATTCTGAATTCATTTTTGGTAAAATTAATGGGTTTCCTTTAATCACTTCTTTAGTATTACGGAATGTTAGAGTTTTTGTTATTAAGCTACACCCTTTGGGAATCTTCATCAATGTATTTTTGTAAAGTTGAAGTAGTCTTGATTTTTCGCATTCAATTTGAACTTTTATTGATTGGTTGGTTGCTGGTAGTAATAAAATTGATTGGTCGTTAATTTCTTCAATAAGATTATTTTCTAAAATGGCTTTATGGACTTTGCATTCTGGTTTTTCTGCTTTCATCGGGGCAATTATGCAGTTTTCTTCGGATATTTCTTCTCGGAGTTTGCAAAAATAGGTGTCTTCTAGGTCAGGACAGGGTTCTCCTCCAAATTGGTGAAATTCTATACCGAGTATAAGGTAGGGTTTTTTAGGAATGATTATGGTATTTTGGTAAGGTAAACCAATTATATGGAAGGTGTTAAATTCATCTGTATCTATGATAGGTAAATGTATAGCAAATATAATTTTGGAATCTGTTAAATCTATTTGGACACTCATGAATTGATAATATGTGTAGAGATTTTTAAATTTGTAAATGTTTTTTGTACCGAAGGTACCTATAGCATGTTCTAATAGCAGTGACAATTGTTCTATATTTATGACTGAAGTGTGTGTTTCCCAAATGTGCAAAAATAATGGCATTTTCTAAATTGTCTACAAAATTAATCAAGTTTTGGTAGTTTAAAATTATTTGCTCTAAAGAACTTTGGAGTGATATATAAATATACACATCGGTAATATTATCGAGTTTGTCTATAAGAGATTTCAGTTTATTTTTTATTAGCATTTGATTTTCAAATAAATTTTAGATTGTTTTATTATAATGATTTATTAAATGTTTGTTTAAAGAAGTTTGGAGGTTTATTTCATGTTGAATAGAGTTTTGAGTTTTCTGTTAGGATTTTTATTTTTTCCTCATATTTTATCTCGTCGTTATGATCTAAAGTACCGAACAACCATTTACTCATTGTGCCGATACCATTAAATAATCCTCTTTTGATCCGTTTAGAGGGTGTTAGGTTATTTACTTTATTTTTTGTTGTTTCTATTAAATATTTGGTATGTTCTAGCAAATTATTTATTTCTTGTGTTTCTCTGGCAATTACTGTGTTATTTGAAATACTTACTATTTTACTGTTAAATACATCTATACTTCTTAATTGATTAATTATCCAACTAGTTTCTACGTAGTGTAAAAATGTATGCTTAGTACTAATTAGCCTAGTTTTCCCTAATTCTAAGGGTAATATTGGTGAATCTAATTCTAGTATATCTATTTCACTAACTACGGGATGTAGAAGGAAGGTGTATATAAGGAGGATCTGTAGTTTCGTCTTCCTTCAAAGAATGTCTTTGATTAGTAGGTGGTTTTCGGAGTTTTGATTTGTGAACAATAATTTTTTTTGATGTTTTTATCTTTTTACCTAAGTCTTCTGCTACAGTGGATTTGATATGTCGGGGCTTTGATTTATTTCTAAGTGCTTCGCGATTTTTTATATAAAAATTTTGTCCTTTTGTGTAAGTTTTAGGTTCTTCGCGGCTTAAGTTACGTTTTTCGATAATTTTCTATTTATTTGTAAGCGTTTTATCATAAATTTCTTTGTAAATAGTATTTAGACGATACTTCCTATCGTTAATATAGTCGTTAACTATGTGCTCGTCAGTTAAGTCAAAGGGATCTAAAGCTTTTGTATCTCCTAAAATTACGTCAAATGGTTTGCATTTTGTGACACTATGTATAGACGAGTTATATCCTATAATTGCGGTTTGTATTACTTGTTTTATATATAGGTAAATCGTGTCCTATAGATCCTTGGCTAAGAACAGCGGTAATTGCAAAATTTGAAGCGTCAGTGGTAAAGTTAAATGTCTTTGTAAAGTCGGGATATTGTAGAATCGGGTCGTTTGTAAGAAGTTGCTTGCATAGTTCAAAAGTTTCTGTAAATTCTGTATTATGTACGATTTTAGCTCCTTTCTTATGACACTTAGTAAAAGGTTTTGTTAATTTAGCGAAGTCTTTAATGAATCTTCTATAGAAGCCTAACAAACCTAAGAATTATTTTATTTGTTTAGCTGTTTCAGGTATTGGAAATTTTTTTATTGCTGCGATTTTAATGGGATTTGGTTTAACACCGTTGGGAGTAATTATGTGTCCTAAAAATTCGACTCCTTTCCGAAGGAATTCACACTTGTCTAATTGGATTTTTAAATTAGTGTCGCGTAATCTTTGGAAAGCTAATTTTAAATTTTGAATATGTTCCTCTAAGCTAGAACTAAAAATAATTAGGTCATCCATGTAAACAAGAACAACTTTTCCTTGTAGGTTTTTCAGTACGTTATCCATTAACCGTTGGAAAGTACTTGGTGCATTACGTAGTCCATAAGGAAGACGTAAATATTCATAATGTCTATTATCTACTGTAAAAGCGGTTTTTTGAATTGAATTTTCGGCCATCTCAATTTGGTGGAAGCCGGAATATGAGTCTAAGGTTGAAAAATATGTACATCTAGCTAGTTTGTCTGAAACGTCATTGATATTAACCATAGGATACCGATCTGCTATAGTTTTTTCATTGACTTTTCTATAATCAACAATTATACGCCATTTTTGTGTACCGCTTGCGTCAGGTTTTTTACTAACTACCCAGATGGGGCTGCTCCAGGGAGAGTCACTTGGTCTGATTATTCCGTCAGTAAGCATTTTTGAAATTTGTTTTTGTACTTCGTCTTTGTGTATAAATGGGTACCTGTAAGTCTTAGTATAAACGGGTATCTCGTCAGTTGTCTTAATTTCGTGTTTCACTTGGTTGGTAAATGTTAGTTTGTCGTTTGGCATTTGGAAAACGTCATTATATTATTTGCGGAGTTTTGTTATAGCTTTCTTTTCTTTTATATTTAAATGATCTAAGCGTAGTTTATTTTGTAGTTCAGAAATATTATTATATGTTTCAGTTTTATCAAAAGTTTGCAAATTTGTTCCATATTAAAAAAGTCAAAATTTTCTCTGTGCCACTCTGTGACATGTACAACTTTTATAGGTTCATTAAATGTTAAAGTTATTCTTTCATCTGTGTCATTTCTTATCCCTGTTTTAGCAAAGCCGTGTTTTGCATGTGATAATGTTTCAGAGAAGTAAAGATTATCAAGTTTCATTTCTGGTACTATAATCTCCATTTTCATAATTCACGGGAACTTGTGTAGCTACGGTTTCATGAGAATCAACAGAAACTGTATATTTAGATCTATTAATTTTATAAAACAAAGGAATTTCAGCTACTTTATTTTTTAGAACATTATTAGGAAAATCTATAGAAAAATTTAGTCGGCGAATGTCGTTTAAACCAATCAGTCCATCAAACTGATTGTGAAATTGATATAAGATAAAATTAATTTTTATTTCTGAATTGAATTCAGGAAACGCGGGTATTTCAGCCATAAATTTGGATGTTTTTTCTCCTACAGCTGTTTTGATAATAGCCGTGTTGTGATAAAATGTTTGTGGGAAAAATTTTTCTGCTATAGCGGGACTTGAAAGAAAATTCATTGAACCTGTATCTACTAATAATTTAATCGGCGGGTATTTTATTTTTATATAGGGTAGGTCGGTAGAAAGGGAGTCGGAAAATATTTCGTTTATGTATGCCAGTCTTCTTGTCGAGTTATCCAAAAATTTTGATTATTGTCACCTTCTAGGTGATAGTTTTGGTTATCAGTATAACCATACGCATTTTCTGCATTATGATTCGTTTGAGTAATACAACTAAATGCAGATAACTGTGTAGCTAATATTTCAGCAGAATGTAGTCAAATTTGGTTACCAATTATTGTCTAGTTGTCCAATTTTTTCGTCGTGTCAGATAGGGACTAAAAATTGTTTAATCACTAATTAATCTTGACAACGGTAGCTGGAACGCTACCGAAACGTTGAAATAAAAAAATAAAAAACATCATCATGTTTTGATTCCCAAAAGAGAAAAAGGTATAGTAGACTATCATATCGTTAGAATATCATAAAATAAAATATTTCATTTCACATTTTACCAGATATATGACCTACTGTAAATGGACCTTGATAAAATTTGACAACAATGTTTTGCGGTCTTAAACTTCAAAATATTATTGATTGTGTAGTTGTCAATTTTTTCCGTTGTGTCAGATGGGTACCAAAAATTATTTGATAACTAATTAATTTTGACAACGGTAGCTAGAACGCTACCGGAACGTCGGAATAAAAAATACAAATTATTATTGTGAAAAAAGAATAATTAATGCCACAAGGAGCATAGAGGAAATACAATGAAAATATTAAGATGGAATTAAATGGTGTTAAAAGTATTGTTGCTATGGAAGCAGTTCTTGAAGTATTGTTACTATGGAAGCAAACGATGGTTTTCCAAAATAAGTCAAAACAAGTCGGAAGTAATTACTTGAAATGTCTTCAGATGTAGAGAATCAGATATTCCATTTGAAGGAAGATCTGCAAATGCTGCAGATGGTAGTTCAATACCTGAAAAATCAGGAAGTAGATACGCCCTGGACTACCAATAATTTAAAAAAAGGTGCGATTTGAAAAATATGAAAAGCATCAACGAAAAAGTACTACTTGCTAATTTTGGAAATTAAAAAAAAAATAAAGGCGTCGACTTTGTGGACAAAATATTCAATGTTGAGATCTGAACTCACCGTGCGCAAAAATGTCGATATCAAGAAGTACACTATGTTCTTGGCTTGGCGGAGATTTTGACGAAGGAGAATGTAGATTTGTAGTTCAATTTGCATTCAAATGTATTTTTGTTATTAATAATTTGCTGGAATTTGATTTACATACTTCATTCTTTGAATGATTGTTGTGTTTGGAGTTTCTTCTGACCACTGATTGGTTATCTATTTTAATTAGATTTAGGAAAGGGTTCTCATTAGACCCATAATATTTTTTGGTTTGGTATCAGATTTGAATAATACGTTCTCATTAGACTTTAAAATAAAATCTGTTCCTTGATTTAGATGGCTGATTTTTGGTTTTAAGGGACTACCGGATCACAATTTTTATTCATTAAAATTTGTTATTCGAAATTAGGTTCAGATAATTACTCTCATTTATTCACACAAATATTTTATAATTTTCAAATTAATTTATTTGATTTTGGAATCTCTCTCAACCTATTTGTGAATTTTCCTTTTTGAATTAGATTTAGCAATGGGTTCTCATTAGACCCTCAATCTTTTTCGGCATCTTATGATTTGATTGGTTCTCATTAGACCCCAATATATCAAATTTATTTATAGTTTATTTAGAAAATTCACATATTTGGTTTTGTGACATTGCCAGATCAAAGAAAGTTTTTTTTACAATAATTTTACTTTTATGCTCATGTTGTATAGCTTGAGTTCTGTGTCCACTTGAATTGTCACTTGTCACTTTAGTTTTAAATTGAAGTAGTGTCACTTCGTCTTCTGGTCTACTAACACGTGTTCGTGTAGTGGCTGAAGAATTTAATAAAATTAAAAATGTTCATATTATGAATACAATTTAACCCCAATCAGGGGATAATCAATTTTTTAAAAATTTTAAATTTAATGTAATTTTAATAGTGACGTTAATGTGTTGTAGACATTTGACTAGGTTTCTTGTTTCATATCTGACGAGTAAGTAATTCTTTTCTAATTTTTTTTTTTAATTTTCCAAAGATTATTGCTTACTTGCAGGTATGGCACTGATGATGGCTTAACCGCCGAAAGCGCTTTGCAATTTTAAAATAAAAATTTTACACAGAATACAAAAATGTTTTCTTGACGTAGGTATTTGATAAAGGCATATTTTTCAAAATTACAATTCCAGAAAGCAAAACACGTTATTTGCGAATTTGTGGCCACTGCTGGAAATACTGCTGGTGTCAATCTTGTTGACCTCCTCAAAAGGGATGAAAATATTAGACCCCCTGCTGTCAAGAACGGAAGATTTTTTGTGCGATATTATAATGGAAAATGTGGCATACAACCCGTGGGCATAAATACCATTGGAAAACTACCAGCAAAGATTTCTCAGTACCTGTGTCTACCTAATGTTGAAGGATGCACAGGACATTGTTTCAGACGCTCGTCAGCGTCTCTCTTGGCAGACTAAGGTGCGGAAATTTTGAAAATAAAGCAACACGGAGGATGAAAATCCCACAGTGTAGCCAAAGACTATGTTGAAAATAAGAGAAGAATTTCAGATAACATTCTGGGCCAAGAGCCTGGCACACATGTAGATAACACAGCTTCAAATGAAATTAAGATTAGACAATAAGCGAGTGAATATTCACCCAGAAAATGGACTTACTTCAAATAGCTGTATCTCTACTAATGCTGTTTTCAATGTTTATAAATCTTAAAATAATATTGAATTGAAATAAGTTATTTGTCAGTTTAAATAATGATATAATTGTCAGTTTTTACAGTAATTAATAAATCATTCTTTGAAACTTAAGCAGTTACGTAAAGTTCTCACATAACTTCTTTTCATAACAACTGATACATGAAGGTTATGAAAAATGTGACTCTAAGTATCACATTTGATAGCGAAATTAGATAAACAGCTCCTTCCTAGTTCCTAGCGGCTAATCATCCATGTGTTTGTGAACTGTGCATGTCTGACATCTCTTCACTTGAAATTTCTTATTGGTCAGCGCGAATTATTCTGACGGTTGCCAAAGTCGCGTAACTATTTAGGTGCATATTGCTGTGTATTTTAGAATATAACGAGTTAATATACAAAAGACTTTTTGAACATCTCTACATGTGCAGGAGTCAGCTTACCCATTGACATGACATGCCATGACAATAGACCTTTCCAACGGAAGATATCTTGTGGTTGCGGCGACCGTTGTCCACCTATAGATTTATATGAGAGCTAATAGAAGCTAACTGTAATGGAAACTGAAACTTAGGGCTTGGACAGCTGTGCCTAAGCTTACAGCAACGGTATATTTCTTCTCTTTTTTTAGGGACTCGTCCAGGGAATTAGGACAATTCATACTTTTTTTTTCTGGCCTTCTTTTCTTCGAGCAAACTAGGTCACATTTCTTCTTTTTTCAGTTACCTATACCTATGCTTTTTTTGTTATCTATGGCTTTTTTCATGTTTTATCTTCTCTACCTGTGTTTCGTTTTGTCTTATCTTTTTTGTTACAAATTTCTAATTAATTTTTGTCGTATGTGAACAGGCACTATCTCAAGTTTGTAATTATTTCCAAAATACAGGATATTACAAAAAAAAATTATGAGTACAAGGTAAGTGTGTACCACCTTTTGTGTAGTAGGTATCTTTAATACCTATCCATCAAACCCTCTGCTATTATTCAAAAAACCGTGTGGAAATAAATTTCCACCTCAATAGGTTTGTTCGTAGAAGGAATTTCAAATCGATTGGAAATTTGTCAAACTCTGACATTTCGTTTGTGATTCGTTGTGAATCGATTGGCAATTTTTGTTCTACGAACGGGTGGAAAATTTCAACGATTTGACAGTGATATCTTTGATAACAATGAACTAAGTTTATCAACACTTGAAAAAGAGCTGAAAAAAATGAAGAATAAGTGAATAATTTTGTAATGTGTGTGTGTCATTCTTTGGCCATTATAACGAAAGATTTTCTCTAACGAAACTATCGTCAGAGACCAGCACTGAACCATATACCTAAAAAAAAACCCACAAACCTCCAATGTTCGTTATAGATGTTAGACTGTCCCGCAGGCAGTCAGTACTTGCCTCGAGTAGCTTCGAGTCGAAGAAGGGGTGGATCCTTCTATACTTAAGTTGATAAATTGGGCGCCAGAGAAGTTGAAACAAGTACGAAAGGTTCCTCAAATTAACCCACAACTCCTCAGTAAGTTAACGATTATGATTCCTCACTAGGAAGGTCATACAGGTATTACAAAATAAAACCAGAAAGTTCCCCTGATTAAAGAATAACTTTAATTATTGATTTGTTTGGACCTAATGTTTATTTTCAAATTTATGGCATATCTACATATGTTAAGTTTACAAACGTCAAAATTTACAATATCTGGTACTCGGCTGAAGGCTGATGAGCCATGGCTGAAGGCCGTAGAAGTTAATCCACCCAATGAAACAGAACAAAAAAAAATATGAAAGAATATTACATAAATAACATTAACCAGACAATACTTAGGTGTACTCAACCCTACGTCAAGCACTGTTTTACGTCTAACCCAATCTCTCGAGTTCTAACACCGGAGTGTCATCTCAAGGTACCGTAGAGATGGTTAGCTTACTTGGAGTACGGAGAGTATCCAAGAACCATTAGTTAACGGATCAAGCTTAAAACCAATACTAACCCCGCCTTACTGTTCATATAAAATTCATGAAATACTTAATCAAATTACACAAACAAAAGTTAAGTTTACTGAAATTACAGGTGATCAAGAATTATAAGCAATATCAGCTACAACCTACTGGTCGTAGTTATTGTAACCAACAAACAAGATTGAACAATCGATATTACAATTTACAAGTTCAATCTAAATAGAAAACCATATTTGTTAATGAAATGAAAACCAATGGTACGTACCAGTGGCTGTCCAAATAGGAGGAACCCACAATATGTATATATATATATATATATATATATATATATATATATATATATATATGTTATACTTGCACTAACACAAAAGACTTTTTTAAAAATTTTTATTTTTACTTAGAAACAGATGGAAATGTATGATACGGTTATGAGTTCTTAACTAACTAAAACTAAACATAGCTTCCCTATTTATGATATTCCTCTGTGGGAACGTGACACAAAGTAAATAATTCTACGAAATATGCAACTATGCTTAATATAATTACATGGGAATAGCAACTAAGCTTGACATTCTAGGAGCTATAATATGACACCTGATGAGTGTGCATATAACATTGACATTCTAAGAGTTATAATATGACACCTGATGAGTGTGTGGTATTTGTGCATATAACAACTTCCCTCTTAAAAAAAATTGATGTTATACAGCAATTTTTTAAGAGAAAAAAAAAGGAAGAAAGCAATTAAAATTGAACTAAGAAAATTATTTTTAACACTAATATTAAACTATAGAAATGTCGTTCTTCGGTTGGGTTTCTTCACATCCCCTTGAATTTAAACGTGGTCTTTTCTTTGGAAGAAAGTTCAAAAGCATGCTTGATTTTTGAGGCTCTTCTGATTGAGTTTTTGGTCTTCGATGTCTTCGACACTTACAAGTCAAATAAGCGGTGACTAGTGCTATTATAAAAGCAATAGTAAGATAGGTGAACCAAGAGATATTTTTTTCAACAAAGGGTTTGTTGATGAGGTCATCGAGATCTCTGGAATATTGGTCCAATGTAGTTTTGGTGACATCTAAGTCTTCCAAATTAAGGCTGTCTAATTTTATTGGTTTTAGTTTGGGAATGGCTATGTTTTCCGGAATATCGTCGCAACAGTCAAAGTCAATTAGTACGGGATGAGTTTCGTACGTGATATTCGAACTTTTCTTTAATCCGGCTTGCACTTTTGTCGTACCGATAAATGCTAAACAACCCATTCAAAGGTTGAAAATAGAATTTTTGGAAATAATTAGTGTCTCTTGATTTTTGTCGCACTTTATGGTTACACGTACTGGTTCGGCTATTAAAACCAGCCACGCACTGTCTTCAAGTTTTTGCACGTTGTAGCCTTGACCGATAAACAAAGTATTTTTGCAGTTTTCGGGCAAAGCTTTATAGTTTCTGAAAAGCCGTACTTCACATATTGCATTATCGTCTATCGGGTACGCGTACAGACCACTACAAATTTTTTGGTAGGGTCCGAGAGGTTTACACTTATTTGGATTCTTGAGTGGGATATACGTCAAAGCATCTTCATCTCTTGCTAAGTACTTTTGAGAAATACTCAAAATGTGGTGTAGCCCTGTTCTATTATCATAAATCGGTATTGGAAATAAATTAAATACAGTGAAAATGTGTTGATCTATTAAAGGGATTTTAAGAACAAAGACCAGATCTGAGTGGGTTTGGTACGCTTCGATATTAATAATTCCCAAATACTGAGCCAATTTAGCTTTATTAACAGATAACGGTAGATTTCTATGTTCTAAATTTTGAGATATAAGTTTCAAGGATGACAGAAGTTCATTGGGTTCAATAATGGTAGTATGAAGTATCTTTAAACGGGCAAATGTTATTGAGTTCAATATATCAGTTATCGCTTGTTCAAGGAATGTGTAGCTTTCCAAAAGTTTCTCGCAAATTCCAAGAAATATTAATTTTGACTCTATAT
>CAJUYG010001106.1:63413-94138 GCA_910591675.1 Galerucella calmariensis
CCCGCGTTTGTGTCGTTTAACGTCAAGCGTTATTTGGTCAAGTTTATCTTTAATAGATTTTAAAATCTGAAATAATAGTGTAAGTTGATTTTTGACTTCTGAATGAAAATTATTGATAGGGTTGTTGCCGGGACAGATAGATTTTTGAAGTTTTTCTAATATTTGATTATTTGAAGTGTATGCGATTTGTAGGGAGGTAATATTCTTATGTACTAAAAGCGTCCAATCTTCGTTGGTAACTACTATTCTTGTCTCATCGTGGTAGTAGACTCCTATCGTGCTATTTATAGGGTTGATTGTGAATTGGGAAACCACTGTTCCGATCAGCAGTAGAATCCTAGAAAAGATTAATTTTCAAAGTAAGGTTTCAACATGTCGAAGTTGTATTTTGATTTTTGTTTCGTCACTGGGTTAAGTACCGTTGCTGAGTTATTTTTATGAATTTCTACAATTTCGAACGGACCGTTGAATTTATTTTGTAATTTGTTTTTTATTTGTGTTTCTTTTACATATACTTTGTCTCCGACTTTGTAATCTGGCGTATTACCGGAAACATGTTGGTCAAAACGGACTTTAGCTTTATTCTTTTTATTTAGTGTTTTCGCGCGAGCTATTTTATAGTAATAAGATATTCGGTTGTTGAGGTCTCTAATATATTTAGTGATTGATTCTTGTTCATTATATAGTGTTTCTGGAGGTCTACTTGATGTATGTCCAAAAACTAATTCGTATGGCGTGAAACCATGAGTCTTATTTTTAGAATTGTTATAGCTTATAACGGCATATGGTAAAATGTTAAAAGGGTGTTCAGTGGGGTTTTCGGCGACATGAATTCTGATCATTTCCAATAGGGTCGAGTGGAATCGTTCTATTGATCCATTGGATTGGGGATGACTTACGCTAGAATTTGTTATTTTTATATCAAATAATTTGCAAAGGTCTTTGAACAAATGATTGTCAAATTCTCGCCCAAAATCGCAATGTATGCGTAAAGGAGTTCCGTAATGTTGGAAATAAATCAACAAGGTATTTACGATCGACTTGGTAGTTTTGTCCGGAATAGGATATACTTGTGAAAATTTTGTTAATTCATCGCGGATTGTAAGTGCGTAATTTTTTGTTGGAAAAGATCTATATTTATTCTTTCGAATGGTGTTTTGGGTGTTTCAGTGATGACAAGAGGACTATCAGTATTTTTTCGATACACCTTTGTCTGTTGACAAATCTCACAAGCTTTAATGTGTTTTTCAACGTCTCTCGTAAGGCCAGGCCAATTATATTTTTGCCTTATGCGTCTTATGGTTTCGTTAATACCGCGGTGTAAATGTGTTTTTCGATTATGATATTCATCCAAATTAATTGGTATTTGATCGTTGTCCGGTGTTTTTGCAATATTCTGGCAGACTTTAAATTTTAATTCGGTTTCGGACAAAATAAATGACAGCATTTCTAAAGAGGGTAAATCTGGATTATTTTCGACGGCGTATACTCTATTAGCTTTAAAAATATCTTTGCTTGAAAATAATGCCGTGAATAACTATTCATTTGAATCATACAGATCGAAAGGAAGAGGTATTATTAAATATTTTCGGTGCCTTACAGTTTTGCTACTAAAGACATTTATTTTACAAGGAGAGAAATCAGCATTTTCCTCAAAAATATCTTCGATAATTTTGTCGTGTAGGTCTTCCATACATTTGTGTCTAAAGAAGGTTAAAATATTTTTATTGTCTTCATCTAATAATAATTGTTTATTTGTGAATTCAATTTTTGAATAATCCGTTAATGATTTGGTTTTATATGATTCAATAAATCTGTTGAATTCTCTTTGGGCTTCTTCTACAGAAGCATTATCGTATTCCTGATTTTCTACAATTTCGTCTCCTTCGCACTCGTTTGAGGGACCGGGATTCTCTCTCGCTTGTAATATTGAGTAGGGATTTGTTTGACCTAAATGTGAATGAAATAAGAAGCAATTTTGAGTGTAGTTTAATTCAATTCGGGAGAGAGCGTCGGCATTCCGATTTGATTTGCCTGGTTTGAATTCTATCTTGTAGTCGTATTCCTCAAGTTTCAGGCGCCACCGGGCAAGTCGACTACCAGGATCTTTAATTGAAAACAACCATGTAAGTGGACGATGGTCTGTTAATAAAATGAATTTCTGGCCGAACAAATACGGACGAAAGTGTTTGACGGCCCAAACAATAGCTAGTAACTCCCGTTCTATTGTTGAATATTTTGTTTCGGCTTTACATAGGGTGCGAGATGAAAACGTTATAGGTAAGTCTTTTCCTATAGGCCCCTGTGAAAGGACACCGCCAATAGCGAATGAACTGGCGTCAGTTGTGAGAATAAATGGTTCATCAAAATTAGGATAAATTAAAATGGGAGACGTAATTAATGATTTTTTTAATTCTTCAAACGAGTTCACACACTCATTGTCGAAGTTAAATACGACGTCTTTTTCCAACAATTTTGCTAAAGGTTTTGATATTTTCGCGAAGTTAGGGATAAATCTTCTATAATATCCCGCCAGACCCAAAAAGGATTTTATCTCTTTTTGGTTACTAGGTTGAGGAAAATTTTGGATACACTCTATTTTTGCCGGGTTAGGTTTTACTCCATCTTGAGTAATCAAATGTCCCAGATAAGCGACTTCCTTTCTAAGGAATTCACATTTGTCCGGCTGGATTTTGAGATTGGCGTTTCTGAGACGCTTGAAGACTTCGGTTAATCTGTCAATATGGTCATGAATGGTGGGAGAGTAAATAATAATGTCGTCCATGTAGACGAGACATCTTTCATTTTGGATGCCGACAAGAATGTTGTCCATTACACGTTGGAATGTAGATGGAGCATTCTTTAATCCGAACGGCATTCTGTTAAATTCAAAATGTCCGTTTTCAACTGTGGAAGCGGTCTTTTGAATATCCTGGGGTTCTATTTCAATTTGATGAAACCCAGAAGCAAGGTCTAGGGTAGAGAAGTATTGACACTTGCCTAATTGATCCAAGAGGTCAGAAATATTTGGTAAGGGGGACTTGTCGTCCACAGTGACCTCGTTGAGTTTCCTATAATCGACGACAATCCGCCATTTCTGTTTGCCTGAGGCGTCAGCTTTCTTCGGCACAACCCAGACAGGGGACGACCAGGGAGAATTTGAAGGTCTGATTATCTTTTGTTCCAACATTTTATTTATCTGAGTTTTAACCTCTTGTTTGTGAATTTGGGGGTACCTATAAGATTTCGTATAAATCGCCTTTGAACCATTTGTGTTAATTGAATGTTTAATTACATTCGTGAAAGACAGCTGATCACCGTCTAGATAAAAAATGTCTGAAAAATCTAAACAAAGCTGGGTAATTAGGGAACTCTCTTCCTCGTTAAGATGTTCTAATCTTAACTGATTTTTGATTTCAAAATTCCTATCGTTACTTCCGGCATCGTTTGATACATTACAATTATTTAATGAATTGAATTCTATCGGTTCTATTTTTAGATCTGAAATTTTAATTTTTTTTGTTATTGCGTTTACATTAAGAACTGACGTAAAAAATTCGCCATTTTCATTTACTCTTACAATTGCGTTTGGCAATTTAACTTTTTCAATTTCTTGTCCTAGCAAGAATGCGTCTGTATTCTTTAGGCTACATTTTAATTTAAAAATTTGTTCAACGCGAGGTTCTATCATGATAGTGTTACCACAATTTTTCGTTTCTCTATTTTCTCTTATTGGGGTATCGTTTTCGTTATTAGTGATTTTAAACAAGGGTATTGTTTTGAAATTAGTGATAAGTTGTCTATTCTTTATATCTACTATACACTTATAATGATCTAGGAAATCAGACCCTAGTAATCCATCGAAGTCAATGTCTAAATTACAAATATATACTTTATGAGGGTCGTTCTCAGTAAATGGCATGAGGACAGATTCATTCATTATTATTTTTTGATCCGTTATACCTTGTATTACAACATTCTCGCGAAATCTTTTTTTATAGTTTTTGCAAGTATTTGGTTTGAAAACGGACAGACCTGCGCCTGTATCAATTAAAATTTTGAAGGTATTTGTCGCGTCTTTAATGTAGAACATATTTTTTGAATTTACTGTCAGAGCGGGATTTATAGGAATATTTGTTCTGGGAAATTCAGATCTGGGTTGAAATCGTCCAGGTTCAAAGTTTGGATTTGTGTTTCGATTTCCGAAATAGGGAATTCGGTTTGAATAGGACCTGACTGAAAATCCAAACTAGAATTTTCGTACGGATTGGATGAATTACAATCATCAAAATTCTCATAGCTATTGTTTGTATAGTAGTTTGAAAACTCTTGATTTTCGGCTGTATAATGGTAGAAATTTGATAAATTTTGGGGTTCTTCGTAATCTTCAATACAATCAAAACTATAGTTTTCAGATGTTTGATTATTATCATGAAATATTTCCGGATTATTAGCGGTATAATAGTCATTTAGCATTACTGGATTATTAGCAGAATAATAATCGTTACATATCTCCTGACCATTAACAGTATAACTGTCATGGGAGTCGTTTACGTATTCTTGAGGTTGATTGCTATTTAAATGTAAGGTTCTCTGTCTGTTTTTATCAAAATTGGGATTGGGTTGGATGGTAGGTATTCTATTAAAGTTTACGTTAGGATTTGGTTTGATAACGGGTTGGCGAATTTGATTTTGAAAGCTGGTTTGAGAAGACTGCCCTTGCTGAAAGTTATTGTAATTATTACGAAAAGGTTGGGGTTGATTGGATCCCGAAGTACTCTGATGATTGTTCGAAATATTATTTGTAAAGTGATTTCTAAAATTTGGAGTATGGTTTGAATTTTGGTTTTGCCGTTGTCTAGTTAGGCACTCATCGAATGTATGCCCTATTCGTTTACAAAATGAGCATTGTTTGTTTTGGTGGGTTGGTTTTCGTATTGATGTATTGCTCTGATTTGAAGAGGTACTTGCAGTATTTCTTGGAAGTTTTTGGTTTTCGAAATAACTTAGTTGGAGTTCACGTTTAACTCGAATAGTGGCTGAAACCATGGTAGTAGGGTTACTTGCCCTAACAATATGAACTATTTCAGGGTCCAGCCCAGTTAATAAGGTATTTAAAACCAATGATTCGATTAGACGGACCTGTGCGATTTTTTGATCAACAGTTAAAGGCTGTTTACCAATGGAGGATTGCATCTTTGCTTCATGCGTTTGTAACCGCGCAATAAACGTTAAAGGAGATTCATTTGGAAGCTGACGTATTCTTTGTAAATCCTGAATAAGCGAATTCAAATCTCGTGAATCACCAAAGTGTGATTCCAATAAATTCTTAATATCTTCCCAATGAGATGGGTCGCGAGAGTTAACTAACTCCGATGCTCTACCTTTTAATTTGTTTTTTATATGAAGTGTTAAAAGAGTTTTTTGATCTTCTAAGGACTGAAATTAATACTTGTATTCAAAATTTCCTTATGATATAAAAAAAAACCAACTGTACTTCACCGGATGGTGAACTAAATGGTAAGCTTCACGCCACGGAGTCTTGAGATCTTTCAGGAGGTTCCCACCACACTATCCAAGCTCCTATTCCTGTCCCATAGGTTAACAGAAAACTGATACCAGAATCACTTAAATTGACATCCAACTTCCAATATTTTGTACCAATTACAAAAACCCTAGAACGAAATCATGATTAGTCTACTACTCAGGAACAGTGTTCTCTAACCCCAGCTGACTTATAAATGCCCCCACCCTGTTTACTTGTTTGCATTAACTCCTTCTAACAGTTGAAAAACCTTATAACGATTTACATATTTTCTCTACCTGAAACCATATCTAAAAGTAAAATTGTTTCCCTATGCCATGAAACACCTATGATTGAATGTGTATTTACCCAGGTAGGTTCTCCTGAGGTTCTTCAAAAGGAACGTTCGAATATCCTCCACGTGGTCAAATCAAATCCACAAATCAGGGGAGAGAAGGAAAAAAAGAAAAGGTGATGTATGATCTTGCCCACACTACAAAAGTAAACGGGGTTCACGTGTTTATCACAAAAGTCCTTTTCAGTGAGAATCAGGAACCAAACAACGAAAAAAACAAGTACTTACATCGGCAAGTGAGCTCCTAACAAACTCTTCCTTGGCAGTTTCAATTTTCAATCTAAGTTTTAAATCCGACAGAATCGGGTGGAATCCTCGTGATAATCCATCTGCATTACTTATAAGTTTTCCACTTTTATATTGTAATTCATATTGGTACTCTGACAAAATTAGTGCCCAACTAGTTATTCTAGCAGCTGCTGTGGTGGGGATACCCTTATTGGCGATATAAAGTATTAATGAAGTTTTTCAAAGCAAAAATTATAGCTGAAGCCTCCCGTTCTAGGTTGCTATATTTTTTTCTGCTGTTGATAGTGTACTTGATGCATACATTACAGGTCTCCTCATCCTCAATTTTGTGACCCATTACTGCTCCTACACCATAGCGGTTGGAATCGCAAGTGACGTATATTGGCAATTTTGGGTTATAATAAGTAAGTACTTTGTCTGATGTTACTAAATATCTACTTAATTAGAATGATTATTGTTCAATCTGTTTTGTCCCGTTTTTTCGAAATTGACATCTGACTGACAAAGGTAATACAATGGTTTCAACTATGTAGATAGCATTGGTATAAACTTAATATAACAGTTGATAGGGCCCAAATATGATTTTAATTGAGTAACATTCTGTGAAGACGGGGCAGACTTTAAACTGATTACTTTTTCATCTGTGGGATAGATGCTTCGCAAATCAATCCGATGAACAAGGAATTCCACAATGCTTTGGAAAAATTTACACTTACCTTACCTTGACACCTTACCTTACCTTACCTTACCTTACCTTGACATCATACCCATCTAGTTTTTTCAAGACAAGTTTTAGATTTTCACATTTAAAAAAAATTCTTTCAGAGATGGACCATAAACTAATATATCATCTAGATAGCATTTAGTGTTTTTCAAGCCTGACAAATTGGTTTCCATTACTGTTTGAAAAATACCTGCATAACTTACACACAATCACAAGAGCCTCCTGTGATTTAGTGCTTACTTCTAGATGTTGGTAGGCTCCTTTTAAATCTATCTCAGTGAAATATTCATTACCTGCTCAACATAAGAATGTATCCTCAGGAAGGGGTAAAAGACAGTGGTTTACATCCAAGGCCTTGTTCAATGTTTTTTTAAAGTCAACACAATTTCTGAAGAATTCTTTTTGGGTACAATGACAATTGAGCTTTTAGTTCGGGCAACGAAGACCGAAAAATACCAAATAGCGGAAATAATTCATGTGGAAGCACACATACTGAAAGTACTGATTGGTGGGGGTGAAGCTAAGGGTGCGGGGGGTCTCTAAAGGTCCCTTTTTCAGTTTTTTGTTAATAACTCGAAAAATAATGCCTATAGCGGAAAAGTGTTTGTATACCAAATTAATCTACATAAAATTCTCTATAAAAATGGTTCCACGCACTTTTTTGCTAGGATCAATGCTGAAGAAGATATGGAGGCGAAAGATGGAAAATTGGAAAAAAAAATTTTTCTATTGTTAAAAATGATATGTTTATTGTTTAATTAATCAACCTCTTACCGCCCTTTGTTCCAAATATGGAACATAGCGAGGGGAGGATGTGAACTTGATAGTTCTCCTCATTGGATTGGCACCACAATCAATCAATATATACTTCATGAAGCCAGGTCGTGGGAATGTGGAAACAAAATTGTTTTCAGTGCGGCAACTTCAACACTTCCAATCGCCAAAACGTTTCTCCTTCTCCATAGCTTCTCCGGATGCGACACCACCTTGGCGATACATGGAAAGAGTAAAGTGGGAATCGCTAAGCTCTTCACAGAAAATCCTGGCCTTACTCAAGACATTTCAACAATATTCAAGGATCCCTCAGCATCACCTGAGGATATTGAACAGGCTGGCGAGAAGCTTTTTTGGCTCTATACAAAGCGCCTGCTTATCAAGACAACCTGAACGAACATAGGTATTCGGCATTTTTGAAAGCGTCAATGAAGCTCAAATCAGACATGACAACTCTTCCTCCTACCAAAGGAGCTTCAAAGCATATCTACAGGTAAATCCATTTACATGTAACTTGAAATACCTACTGCTTTCTTCAAATTACAAATATTAATTTGTTATGAATTCTTACATTGGTCTCATTACTTTCTTACAGATACAACAGTGGCTCGGCAACCCCCTATCGCCCATCCAATGGGGTTGGGTCAAGGGAGAAGAAGGGATCCTTAACCCAGTTAACACGAACGACCCTATGGCACCCGACTCCGTTTTGAAAATGATCTTTTACCGATGCACGACTGGGTGTCGGGTGCGCTGCGGTAGCCGCAAAGCAGGGATTGCCTGCTCCGGTGCCAGTGGATACCTCAGCTCATGTACGAACGGAGCCCCCGTCAAAGACAACATCGATGAAGATGAAAGTTTAGATTTCGACGAAATTTAATGTTCAAGATATATCATTAATTCACTGATTACTTCATTTTCAACTATTAACATTTCATTTTTAACATTAAAAACTTTTTTTTCAATTTTTCATCTTCCGCCCCCATATCTTCCTAAGCATTAATCTTAACAAAATGGTGTATATCACCTTTTTTATAAATAATTTTATGTAGATCAATTTAGTATATAAACAGTTTTTCACTGGAGGCGGTATTTCTCGAGTTATTAACCAAAAACTGAAATAGGGACCTTTAAAGACCCCCCTCACTCTTAGCTCAACCCCCACCCTTCAGTACTTTTATTATGTTGTTGAGAACACTTTTCCCTACAAGTGTGCCAAAATTGGCTTCTACATGAATTATTTCCGCTATTTTTCATTCGTTGCCTGGACTTTTGCCAATTACTGAAATTTCCCTTTTTTAGTATTCCTGCATTTAACATGTTTTTTTCTGATTCTACTTTATCTATGGAACATCATAAGCCCTATGAAAAGTGGGTTGTGCTTTTTCTTCACGTTTTAGTGCGACTTTAAAGCTCTTGAAAGTTGAATGTGATTCTTGAAACATTTTGCCAAACTGTGATTAAATATAGTTTACATATTTTTTAATAATTCACTCATTGCTTATTACAGTTGAACTTATTTTTGTGTTACTGAGATTTATAGGATTTTTACTGTTAATTAATACATTGTTGAACTTTGACTGGTTCTCAAACTGATTGATTTCATGTGACTGTTCTACCTTGACTGGTTTAGTAACATTGCTTGAATCGTTTACATTAGACAGATTTTCCGAAAAACTTTTTTTTGTCTGCAGTCTGGATTAAGCACGTTTAACCAATTACGGCCAAACAATGCTGGAAATATATGACTACATTCCAAAACAATTATGGATAGATTGAATATCTCATTTTTGATGTTCACAAATAGATCTGTTTCACCTAGTATATTAACACCTTGACCAGTGAGAACTCTCAAATCATAGTTTACTGCATATAGACTTAACTCTGACAAGTACTTCTGATAATCACTCACTGTATGACATGCTCCACTATCAACCTCGAAAGTAATTGGCTTACCTTCGATATTCAACACGACTTGAACAGCTTTTTTGTTTTCTGCCAATGATGACAGAAATCCTAGGAATAAACTATCCTGTTCTCCCTCTGATGACACTTGACACTAGACATTACCACTTCTGCAGACACGACTTGTATGACCCTTCTTTTGGCAGTTGGAACAATCCCAATCACAAGCCGGGCACTTTTCTGGATCATCAAATCTCCTGCATTGTGGAAGAGTACAGTTATATTAAAAAGCTCATTTTTAAAAAACACCCGTTATGTTGTATCTAGGTATATTGTTCAGGTATAGTTTATTATGTTTATTATGTGTCAGAGTAAATAAAAGTCTGTCAAGAAGCCGATCATTTTATTTTTGGTTCTTCGAGCGAGGATATAAATTAGTCATTTATAGATAACAGTCACAATTTTGGTTCTTCGACATATAAATTAGTCATTTATAGGCAACAGTCACAATTTTGGTCCTTCAGCCTAGCAGAGCAGCCCTAGGGAAAAGAGCTCAGAGAGAAAGGGAGTGAACAATATCCCTGTAGAAAGACAGCATGGATAAGTCCACATTCTCCGAACCATTGAGACGAAGCAATCGTCTTCGACAGAAGGGGACGGAAGCAGTGATGCCTAGGACATTCTCCACTGCTAAACCATCAACCTTCAAGACACAAGCGGAAGTAGCAATGGAAAGCGTTTAGAGAATGGAAACACCATCTACAAGGTCAGAGACATTGGAATATAGAGAGATCCTACAAGAAAAGGAACCAAATGCAGAGACATCGGCTACCGCGACGAAAAACAATCTAAGGAAATCCATATCTTCAACAAAAAGCAGAACTAGTACTGCTTCCAAAATAAGACTGACAGAAATGCAGTATGCTAAGAGAAAAAAGAAATTGGAACAAGAGCAGGAGTTATTAGATCTACAATTTGCATTAAACATTGCAAAGTTGGAAGATGATAAAATGTCAGGAATATCTGGATCTAGGGTTTTGTCGGTATGTGAGTCAGAGAAACCAAATGTGAAAAATAGGTTGGATCATGGTGGAAGTCCTTGGAATCCCGTCGAGATAAACAAAGAAATGCCACAGCGGTATGTACATTCACACACTAGTATACCTAATTTGCTTCCAACTACCAATCCTACACTAGAAACAGTATCTCCGCTAATAACTAAACTATTAACTAGAGAATCTCTGCCGGAGGAATTACCGTACTTTGACGATAATCCTATAGATTGGCCAAATTTTTTACAACAATATAGAAGTTCTAATGAAATTTGTCAGTTCAGTAATGAGGAAAACCTATGTAGACTGCAAAAATGCTTAAAAGGAAATGCCAAGAAGGTATGTCAGTCGTTGTTGATTATACCCCATAATGTTGAAAAGGTTATTGATTTATTGCAGTCTAGATACGGCAGACCTGAACAAAGAATTCCATTACTACTTACCAATTTGGAACGATTTACCAATCTAAAGACGGAACAAAACAATTGATCAAATTATAGATTTTGCTGATGAAGTGGGTAAACAACTTTGTAGCCACAGTGCAATTGCTAAATGCGGAAGATAACCTTCAAAATCCATTACTGCTAAATGAATTACTCAATAAACTTCCCATTTCATATAAAATTCAATGGATTGAGCATGTCTCAAAAGTTAGTCCTAAATTCAAAATTTTAGAGTTTGCTCACTGGCTTGTCAGAAAATTCGCTGTTTTGTGTCAAGTGCAGAATAGCAAAACACCTGATTTTGATAAGCTAGAAAAAAAAGAAACCCTAAAAGTAACTTTAAAAATGTCAGATACGTAACTACTCTCATAACCAAAGATAGGGGAAATGTCAAAACATGTATTTGTGGTTGTCAGGTAAATCATCAATTAACTACTTGTCCTACATTTAATGCTTTTCCAGTGAATGAGAGGTGGAATCTTGTCACAGCAAATAGGATTTGTTTTTCCTGTTTGAATCCCTTTCACAATGTTAAATCATGTCGCAAGAAGCGTCCATGCGGTATAAAAAATTGCCAGAAATTACATCATGTTCTACTTCGTAAACACGATGCAAATATTGTAGAACAAACAGGCGAATTAGAGAACAATTCATCAGAATTGAATGAGTCTCTGGTAACAAAAGGTGAGTCTTTTGCAACCAATTGTCACATATCAGATAACAAATGTGTGTTTTTTTTTAATTCTCCCAGTTGTAGTGCAGCATGGATTTATTAAACTGGAAACGTATGCTTTGTTAGATGATGCTTCTACTATCAGTTTAATAGACACAGATCTTAGTGTACAACTTAAACTTTCCGGTCCAAATCAACCGCTATACAGTGGACTTATAATGACTTCACTCAAGAAGAAAGTGATTCGGAAGTAGTTAGTTTTACAATAAGAGGGATTAATGCAAAGCGAGGTTTTCAGTTGAGGCATGTTCGCACTATAAAACTTTCGTTACCGTTTCAAACAGTAGATGCTGAAGCATTGAAACAGAAATACCCTTATATTGATGAAAATGTAATTTCTATGACAAATGCACAACCGAAAATTATTATTGGGCAAGATAACTGGCCACTTTTAGTAAATAGGAAATTAATAGCAGGTCCTTGGAAGGGTCCAGCAGTAAGCAAAACGTTACTTGGTTGGTTTGTTCATGGTAATTACTCGATGCTTACAAAAACACACAGTACGTAAATCACATACACATATCAGAAAAAAATGATCAAACTGACATTATACGAGACATCAAAGACGATTTAGATATCTTACATGGTTTAGTTAAAGGAATGTGGAAATTAGATGAGGTCCCGGGACGAAGAAATGAATACATTTCTCCCGAAGACAGACGTGCCGAGTCTATCCTAAACGAAACTATGAGACGAGTGGGTGATAGATATGAGACAGGACTTTTATGGAAGAATCCTAATATTATTTTACCTGAAAGTAGGGAAAATGCATTCAGGCGACTACTATTTACCGAAAGCAAAATGGACAGACTCGAAAAGTATGGTGAAATTTATGTTGAAAAATTTTCAGAACTGGAAAAAAACGGTATATACGTAAGTTATCGCCTGAGGAAACCCAACAGAAGTCGGATTTTGGGACTGTGATCCCCAACAAACCAAAGAAGTTGAGAATTGTGTTTGATGCAGCAGCTAAAAGCCATCATGTTAGCTTGAATGATAACTTACTCACTGGTCCAGATTCATACAATTCTTTATTTAATATTTTGTTCAATTTTAGAATTAAAAAATATGCCTCCACTGCGGATATACGCGAGATGTTCTTGCAAGTTCGTGTTAGATCTGAAGACTGCACTGAAGATGCACATATAAATCAATTATTAATAAATAAAGGCAATAAAAGTAAGTTATTACAACTATAAAAAGTAAATATGATGGCACCCATGTTTTCTCGTATTTCTTAAGAAATTAAATGGTGGCAATGTGATCTAGTTTTCAATAATAGTTCATATAATTCATTAGCATTAGGTTTTATGAATATTTTAGGTGAAAAAGTTCAATGTGATGAATTTTTTTAGCACTTAGTATGCAATGTGAGCCAGTAGAGCAATATACAGATACTTTTGAAATTCCAGTAGTCAATTTTGACATTAGTTTTGATAATCTTAACAGGAAATTGGAGAGAGATGAAAAAAAGATAGATACATTGTACGAATATGTATGCTCTAAGGTAGAAGAATCTATAAAAACCGAGTTTTCAAAGACAGCAGAAATGATTGAAAGCATTATTAAAAAATATAGTAACTCATCCTTCCGATTTGCCACAACTACTGATGAATCACCATCACAAGACACTAATAATAGAATCCGAATTTAATTAGGTTGGCTTACTTCATTCAATAAATGAAATAACAACTATTGAAGAACTACAACAACTGGAACACAACTTATCTTATCACGAAATACTAGGTCAGTATGTAAGTATAAATCAAAAAGCTATTTTTGTGACAATTTGTTTATATTAAAATATCAAATCATGACGCTTTGACAGTTTTCAAACATTAAAAATAATATTTCATTTGTAGATGCAATATTTTAAATCGATATTGATGGAACCAGTGGGCAAAATTCCAGAAGTTAGACCTACCACAATCATCTTACAAGTATCAAATAGACTTTTTGATAAGCAATTGTTACCAAATGAAGTTACCTGGTCTGGGCGAAGCCCTCATGGCCAAAGAATTGCCTTTAAGATGTTTAAAAATATGATATCATTGTTTCAAGTAATTATTAAACATTTTGTTCCCCAAGTTAAACTTGAAGATGTGAAAATTATTAAATAAAAAAGTCATAAAACATGCGAAATCAAATGATACTCGAGAATCGACAGGTCGAAGATATTTTATTAAGAAAATCAAAACTCATGAAACACAGGGAGAAGCAGAAAATAAAACAACTGAAACCAGAGTAAATGAAAATAATGTCCCAAATGAAGATAATTTAGGTGAAATCAATAGTGACGAGAGGAAAAGTGACAGTAGTAGCGACAATGTGGATATGGAGTACGGGGAAGAAACTGATGTTGCAGAAACTTCAGGAATAAGTGATAGCACATCAGATGAAGAAAACCGTGCCAAAAAGATGCGAATGATAGAATAACTTGTTTTAATATTCGACTTTTAAGAAAAAGTCAACTTAATTTCAATATGTTTTCACGTATTTTCGAGATTTGAAATTAAATATTTTTCATTTTTTGATTGGTAAAAAAAATGCTTGTGTTGTACAACGAAATAACTCGTTCGATGCATCTATAATTATTTGTTGTTCGCTTATCGACATTTCAATATTACAATTATTAGATATTCACTATGTATAAACTACTTTGATTTGAAGATTGACTTTAGGCTTAAAACTCAATCTATACAAAAAAAAATTGTTGCGCGATTTTTTTTGTTGACAACTATGTAACTGCGATTCTGAATAAGTACTTAGATATTTTTAATTGTGTGTATTAGAGGAATGAACACAAAGTATTGACATTTTGGCTTTGTAAAGCTACAAACTTGCACATTATTCCATGTATATTGATATGTCTGAGATTATTTTGATTAATATTTTCTATATTTGCAATGTATATATCTAAATAATATGATGATTTCAAAGGTGATTGAAAAAACTCGGAGTAATCCTTTATTTCATTTCCTCCAATAAAGAATTCTGGAAGATAATCCAGAAAAATTCGGCCATCTGGAAATAACATTTCAACAACATGGTGCTCCTGCACATTATTATGGTGCAGTAAGACGTTACCTGGATGAATAATATCAAGGTAGCCACCTCGGTCACCAGATCTGACACCATTAGATTTTTTTCTATGGGGGTACTTGAAATCCAAGGTTTATACTACGGCACCAGATAGCATTGGCGTTTTGGAAGAAAGAATTATTGAAGAATGCAATGCAATTTCAGCTGGCACATTCAAACGAGTAAGACAAGAGTTTACTAATAGGATGTAGGAAGCAAGTAGAAGGAAGTAGATGGAGCACATTTTGAACACTTGCTATGCGAATCCATTGTTGATATTTGATTTATTAAATTTAAAAAGATAATTTCAATAATTTTTGTATTCATTCAATTTATCCGTCAAAATTAGTTTAAACCCAAACAAAATTAATATGGCTATATAGCCAATGTCAATGCCTTTCAAACGAGATATCACTTGCCATAAGGTACTATTTAAAACTATTGGCCAGAGTGGCACTGTGACGTCATCTATTACTATTACGTCACCTGTTACCATACGTAGAGAAGTTTACAACACTTTATTTTCACCCTCCAAATTTTATCAATGTAAGTGTAGCCGTTCAAAAGATACGAGGGGGAGGGGACTTTTGAATAGCACTGTATAATCACATTATTTTTCAAGATCTGGCATAGAAACTGAAATCTCAGAGTTAGATGACTTGCTGCATCAAATTTCACAGTTGATGTCGGAGTTTAAAAACAAACAAAAAATGTCATGCCAAGTAAAAATAATGAAACTCTGAAATTGTCATATCAAAAAGGTTATGAGGCTAGAGAGAAAGCCAGTACTTACTTCATTTGTAGAATCTGGTAAGCATCATTTAAATAATAATATTCCACTCAAACTAGTGCTTTACCAAAAACAAATAATCTAGAAAGCGCAGAACTATCATTATTGTACACTAGCTATTGAGTTACAACTAATAATTTTTTATTTATTTCAGTTCCTGGTTGTAGTAATATTGCATTGGAACTTTAAGTTACAGATGAGAATAACAGAACTTCAGATCTAACAGACCAGGTGCAAATAGAACCCAATCTAACACAAAAAATAAAAAAAGGCTCAATCAAATATAGCAAGTAGGTAGGGTTTGTTTGCATTTCTCCTTGTCATATTGATATTAAATGAAACAATATAATTTTCACTTTCACTGAACTAATATGATTGGAACATGCACAAAATTTTGAAAACATGAATTTTATCATTCTAGCACCTACACGTAAGAGAACTTCGGGCAGCTTGAAACAGTGTACAAATCAGTATTCAAGTCAAAAAAATGAGAGAAATTATGAGTTGAGGTGCAGAGAATTGGCCCTAAAAAACAGCTTTTAGATGAAAAAAAAAACATGACTTAGAATGCTATGAAAGGGAAAAAAGGCTAGAGCTTGAAGAACGGAGAGTTGAAATGGAAGAACGAAGGATGAAAATTCAAGAACAAACTTTTTCCAATCAGCAGGAACTCATAAAGGTGATTTTCTCTAAAGAACCTGGGGAACTAAAATAAGGAATAAATGTATTTAGTTTAAAATCAAGATTTTGTTTAGATATGAAATATTGAATGTTTTGTGATAAAGTTTTTTATTGATTATTCAGATTCTCTCTCCATTCTTCCTTCTCGACAAACTCATACATGAAAATAATTCTGAAAATGTTGCCACTCCAGTAAAAATTTCAAATGGAAAACTTGCAACTTGTCGACATTTTTATTAAACAACTCTACATAGGTACCATGAATTGCCCAAATATTCTTCCACTTGAGGTGGCTCGACGTTAAAATATGTGCCTGTATGGCTGCCATACAAAAAAGTATGACAATCATGCTACATAGTGCCAACTTCTTGCAGTAGAAGCTTTTGATTTTGTTTGAAGTTCAAAAAGCCAAATTCCTGCAGTATTTTTTGGATACTCCACTTTATAGCAACTCTTGAACTGCTCATTGTTGTGTTAAAATGTTGTCTTTCTGGATGTCCCACTATTTCATGTTCAGTGTAGGGCCTTAACAAAAGTTGCCTCAGACCGTAGCCTTTATCCCCATATATAACATAATTCCTGTTTTCAAGTGTTGCAAATTGCTCTAGTTCCTCATACAGGCCTGATTCTCTCAACATTCCTGCATCATGTCTACATTGTAATCTGAATAGTATTCCATTTGATTCACACTTGGTCTACAAATTGGTCGCATAGTGTCATCTATGAAGCCCCAACAATTGTTCATAGGGGCTCCTTTTTCAGCAATTGCCTACAAAAAACAATTATCAACAATTTATAATTAAAACTAGTTTCTTTTCATATACTTCTGAATATTCCCTCAGTTTGTCTTCAGTGAGCCATGGCACATTTCCCAAGTTCTCCAATAAAAGACTTTTATTCTCAGATATAATTGTCATAAATTTGTTGCTAATACTCGAAAGAGCTTTATAACAATTTCCAGAGACAGTTTCTAAGTCAACAAGTCGGTTTGGATAAGCCAACCTTAGTAAAAAGATGCATAAAGCATCTACACCTGTAATAGGTTCAAATAATTACAAAATTTAAAAACCCGACAAAAAAATTGAACATACTTGTTAATGTTATATTTTCCTCTGTTGTAATATTCTCAGGAACACCTAATGCAGCTGCAACTCGAGGAATATGGGCTTTTTTAAATCTGAAGCTATCTTTTGCTTCTCTATCAAAAATGCCATTCAATGTGAATCGACCCTAAAGATCTACTCAATTTCCTAAAAGATCGTTATTTTATAAATGTAGAGAATTACCTTACCCATTTCCTCATTATCAAAATCAGAGAAACCAAATAACTCCGCTTCAAAAATTTCGTCCATTCTAAAAAATGCTCATATGAAATACGTTTTTTTTAACATTGAAATATTTCTATTCACGTATATTTGAGGGGAAAGGAATAATTTACATCAATTATTAGGAGCTAAACTAAAATCTTCGTCGAAAATGACAAAACAAAAATTTGGGTAAGGTAATTTGAGTAAACAGAACTGTACGTTAACGGATGATTACTTCAACTCTAACTTCAACTTCAACTTCCTAATGAGGATATAACGTTGCCCCAGAATCACCTATGTCCACTTATTTCTAAAAATAACATTTTTATGCCAAATTATTCCATGTCCTTAACGCTATCCGCTAGTATATTCCATGTTCTCAAACGTCAATTGGTTTTGTAAATAAGAGGTGCCTGTTTTATTCTCTGTCCATTCAACCTTGTTAATGTTCTAACCGTATTAGTTTATGTCCGAGCACCCAATAAGAACCTTCAAAATAAGTGTCACGTGAGGACATAGAATAAACTAGAACAAATATTTTGATCATAACAGTTTGACCCGTCACCTTGTTTGTGTTGGTGTGTTGTGACCAATTTTTTTTACGTTTCAAGCAGTGAAAATTTGTGGATAATAATGAGTGAATCTGGAGAGTCCCTTGCTGACCCCTTTGACGACTCCGGGTTAGAATATCAGCCCTCGATAATCGGCGAAACACCAAATGACTAAGTTACGTTTGTGAAAGTTCTGTAGGCTAGAATGCAGTTTGTGTTCAAATGTTTTAGTTACGATGTAGATGATATTGCTTTGTTCTCGACGTTAAGTCGCAAAATGATGACAGGGCAGAAAATGAAATCGACATTCAAAATGAGGGCGTTGTCACAGATAGTCCAGGAAATACAGAAAATGCAGCAAACAGGTATTTTGATTTTTAATTAACACTAAAACAAACATGAAAGCTTAATATTTTCCTGCATTAGATTTGCAATTTTTAAAGGTCATAATTCCAAATTGCTAAACATTTTTCATTATTTTCTATTGTTTATATCGGTATTGTTGGTATTGTTGCTTATTTTTCAAAATATAAAAGATTTCTGGACATAGAATAAGGTAAGCATCTACTCCGTTTATTATATAAAGTTCAATTTAGTCTATGTCCCAATTACATTTTTTTAATTCCACAATTTTTCATATTGTCAAAAAAATTAACAATCAAGCTGTTAACTATCCAACAGTAAACTGTCAAAATAAGTAAAATAACATACAGTTAGACAAACAGTGAAATGAGCATACAGTCCTGAAGATTTCAAAATTAGAAAACCTCCTCCTGTGAAGTTTTAACAAATGGACTTGGACTTAGACTGGTTCTGTGGCGACGATAAAAAGCAGAAGAATTGGTTCTTCCAGGCTTGCTCTCTCCGACTATACCGTTAACAGTTGTGATAGTAGGGTAAAGCGAGGAGAGATGGCACAGCAGGAGAGACGGACTACTCGCGAAATTTTTTGGATCGTGGCAACAATGTCCGATCTGGTCACGTGGGCATAGCCGTAGTTCACAGTCGCGCTTTTTAAATCAACTTGCTGCGTTGTTTATCATTTTTTTGTTAGTTAAATGGGGCCATTGTTTTTTGGCGACACGAAAAATTTTGATGAGAATATTTTGTTCCTCAATTAACTCACTCTAAGGTAAGTTTTGGCCTAATTTAGTGCAAAGTAGTAGTAAGAGGCGTTTTCTGGTGCATACATAACCTCAAAACAAGAGTCTATAAAGCTTCGTTTAGTAAATATTGCCCGGTCCATCTATCCTACGCTTTTAGGAGAGATGGACCAGCATTTGCGAGGAAAGATGGGATAAGGTTTTATGGTTTCAGAAAAATGCCGAACAAGTACACAAGAAAACGAAACACACCTTTAAGGGCAATATGGTCTACGGATAATTTACAACAAGCAATAACTGCTGTTATATGCGGTGAAATGAGTTTAAATGAAGCGGCTCATTCGTTTCATATTCCAAAAACGACATTAAAACGTAGAATTTCAACGAATAACTTAGAAAAAACAGATCGGCTGGGCCCAGATAGTTGTTTGGGGAAATCTACTGAAGAAAAGCTGACCAGACATATTAAGAAACTGCAGAAACATGGCTTTGCCCCCACAAGACAAGAAGTGCGAAGACTGGCGTTTAATCTGGCAGAGAAGCTCGGAATTAAACATAAATTTAAGGACGGTAAGAAGTTTCTAATATGTTTTGATATTAGACTAATGTTTTTATATTTTTATTATTTTCAGGCAAAGCTGGCAGAGTGTGGTTACAGTCATTCTTGCGAAGAAATCCAGACATCACTGTTCGTAAAGCAGAAAACACTTCTGTAGCCAGAGCCACAGGGATGTCGAGGGAAACTGTGCTCAAATACTTTAAATTACTTGAGAATCTTCTTACCGTGAATGAATTATTCGACAAACCTGGGCATATTTTTAACACCGACGAAACTGGACTCCAACTCAATACTAGAGCTGAACATGTGCTTGCAGCAACGGGTTCTAAAAGCGTACCAGCCGTAAGCCCTGGTGAAAAAGGGGAAACAATAAGTGTAATCGCTTGTTGCAATGCAGAGGGGGTGTTTTTGCCCCCTTATTGTATTTTTAAAGGGAAGAACAAAAAAAGTGAATGGGCTGAAGGGATGCCTCCAGGATCTCAAATATGCATGTCCGAAAAGTCCGCGTATGTCAACTCTAAAATATTTTATGAATGGTTGACAAAACACTTTTTCCCGCGCAAACCACCAGGAAAAGTTTTGCTGATCTTAGATGGTCACACTTCTCATACCACCAATATCGACGCCTTGGAATTTGCAGACAGAAATGACATAATAATATTTTGTTTGCCTCCCCATTGCACCCATTATCTTCAACCCCTAGATCGAGCATTCTTTAAGAGCCTCAAGGGATACTTTTATGAGGCCTGCCGGCGAATGGTGTTAGCCGATCCTAATAAAAAACTCAATAGGCTGCAATTTGGTAAACTCCTGGGGGATGCTTGGGGAAAATCCGCAACTGTGAGCAATGCAGTATCGGCTTTTAAAGCAACAGGGATATCACCATTCAACCCAGATATTATACCGGACTATGCATTTTTACTTCAGCAAACAAGAGATCCCATTCATCAGACTGCTGATAACGAAATAGTGGAACAAAATATTCATGTCCCTGATCCTCAACCAGGATGCTCAGGAGTACAGTACCAGGAAAAAATCACCCAAAAACCAGACTCCCCTCAAACAAATAACCAAAAAAAACGCAAGAGGGACGAGCCGGATATTACACCGGGAAAAACCCTTGACGAGATTTCGCCTGTCCCCAATGTTACTCCAGGTATGAGAAAAGTACGAGCCAATCTAGGCGGAGTTCTATCTTCGTCCACGTACATCCAAAAAAGAAAAGATATTGAAACGAAAAAGAAAAGAAGGGTTGAGTCAATTACAAATCCAAAGAAAAAGAAGAATGGAAAACCATTATACAGCAGAAATCAAGTAAAAAAAATCAAAAACGACTCTTCTTCTTCCGAGTCCGAAGACGTGATTTTGAATGATTCGTCGAGTGATGAGGAACATCTAAGCGATTTAGAAAATGAATGCGTTGGGTGTAACGAAGATTACCGAAAAACAAAGAAAAAGGATGATTGGATTAAGTGCATATTTTGTTCAAGATGGCTACACGAGGGCTGCACATCTTATAACAATATTTGTCAAACATGCGGAGTTTCCGCAACAAAAAAGAAACGTTAAAAGTTGAAGGTCCATCTATCCTACCCCTAATGAGCCATCTCTCCTACCCTACGTAGGACAGTCGGACCAATTTAGCATTTCAGTTTTTTATTTTTTATGCCATAAGGATAACTGGTTTGTTTTTTTCAATTCTACCAAGAAAATGCCAAAGTTGTTATTAGTTTACTGTATTTTTTTAAGTTTTTAATTTTTTTAAATATAAAAAATATTAAATATTTTGTAAAACGTGTTCCATCTCTCCTCGCTTTACCCTACGAGTTTTTGTTCTTCCGATCCGGTTACCGGAATATGATGATTAAAGACTATAATTCTGTTTAAAGTGGTGACAAGAGTGAATTCCGATACCGAAGCCGATTTAAGAAGGAAAAAATATTTTAAGAATGTACCGTTTATTCGAAAATTTTCGTACATTCGTAAACTAGAAATATTTTGATGTTTTCTTGGAAATTTCCTGACCGGTCGTTTTTTTTGAAAAATTGTTTTGTTCAGTTTTGTAAATAACTGGTAATAGCAAAATTAGTAAGATTGGGTTTGAAAAATTTGTTGAGTTGAAGCTTGTTTGAGTTTTATGATACTCCGATATAAAATAAAAGTAGCTTTGTTTTAGAAAAAGTGTATTTGATTTCATTGCTAAATTAATTGGTATTTGATTATTCACCGGTTTAATATTCAGCTTACATTTTTACTTTACAGGTCGTTAATATACAATTAAGATTTATATGAATTGGTTTATTTTAATTCTTTTCAGGTTGTTTTGTTTCTACACTGTGTGTGCCAGAAGTCGTGGCACCTTCCTTTCATATTTTTTTCTACAATAGTTTGCCGGTTTAATTTAGATTCAAGGGATAATCAGACCTGGAAGTGTCCTAGCCATAATTTGTTTGATTACCCTGCAGATTTGAAGCGTGTTCGTCTCGTGTCACGAGAGTAGTTTTTCGTCGTTTTGATAACCTTACTGGCTACGTTCTTTTTCCCCGTTTTTTCACTTGTACTGTAGAAGTATTTAGAAAAGACCACAGAGTAGGAATATATTGAAGTTCCTGATCTCTCCGTTATTTACCGTACTTTATTTTGATTAGAAAACCGATATTTGATTGAGTCGTGTTAAAAATTCGTTCAAGAATTAGTTGAAATAATTCAACAAGACCCCTGGAATTTCCCACAACCTCCATCTGAGGCTATCTGAAACTCTTGACGCTAAGGGTCAAGGGGCCGTGGAGCAAACTTCGTAAAAATCTGGCGCCCGAGCATTCCGTTGAAGGATTTCATATCACGGGTATCAATAGTGACGTGTTCGTGTGGTAGAAGACCAGGTGTAGGAGAAATACGCGTTACACATTGGCAGAAGAATATGGACATCAAGTGCTTCGCTTTCCTCCATATCACTGAATGTTTAATCCAATAGAGCACAGAGATCATGTGTTAGCACAGATGAACGTTCAGTAGAAAAATCACCGGCCACACGGAAAGATGCTTCAGGAAAAGTAACACCCGAAGTATGGGTAGAGTTTATATGTCATACTGAAGAGCTGATTCAGTTGTGGTGGGATAGAGAAGTAGTATTTGAGAAAGAAGATATAAATACTTTGATAATAAATACTAGCATTAGCAACGATGAGAGTGATAATTTAAGTGGATAAATATATTTTATATGTGTGTACTTTTTCTTTTTGTTTGATTAATCAACTCCTGTATACAATGCTGTAGAAAAAAAAACTTTCTACGCTACACTTAGACACAAGCTGGTTGAAAAAATCAGTGAGTACAGACGTCTGACTATCAAATATAGATAACACTTTTATTACCATTCAGTCTACTATTTAAAGAAAGGTGTGCAGCTGTTTATAAACTTGAGTGCATAGAAATCGGCCCACTGTAAACTTTTGGCTTTAACTATACATATTTTTTTAATTATCCATCAGATCAACAAAAGGAGTATGCTGTTTGAAAGACAATTTAAAATGCTTTAATGTGAGTATACATTTATCAAGAAAGCTTATCGTATATGCGTAGCAGCCGGTAAACAAATGAAACGTGTTTATATGGTGATTGTAACGAAAATAACGAATCTGAAATATTATGCGGTTGCTAGTGGAATTTGCTTATTATTCTTCTTTCATGATCTCAATAGTGTTCAAGTGTGTTAGTTTGATGCATACTACACCACAAAAAGCCGCCCAAGCTATTGCTTCAATCGAAATTATACTTGGTCAGCTAGCTACTGCTAGACAATTGGATATGACCCGCGCAGCGGTTCGAATAGTGTGCCATCGTTATGAGAAGACTAGATCTTTTCATAGGCGACCTGGAACAGGCCGACGGCGATTTAGAACCGCTCGTGATAGCCGCATTATTGTGTCAACAACATTGAGAAATCTTCACCTTAACGCCATTCAAGTACAACGACAACCAAGAGGTTCGTGGAGTGTCTATTAGTCAGTGAACAGTAAGACGAAGGCTACAGGAAAATAGCCTGACCTGTGAAACACCTGCGATTGGTCCAAAACTCACTCCAGCTCATCGTCGAGCACGCATGAGTTTTGCACGGGATCATATGAATTGGACGTTGGGACAATGGAGATCTGTTCTGCTCTCAGATAAGACCAGAATATGCCCCCATGGTAGCGACCGAAGAAGGAAAGTGTACCGAAGACCAAAAGAGTGATTTGTAGATTGCTGCTTCGAAGAGCGGAGTGCTTATTGAAGTGGTTTCTGTATGATCTGGGGTGCAATTTCTATAGGAGCACGAACCGACCCTGTGATCATTCGTAGGGGCAACCGTGTTCACGGAAGACGAGTTTCAACGGCTGCTAGATATATCGAGTAGATTTCAGCAATTCATGTGATGCCTTATGTCGACTACATTGGAGACGATATTACCTTTATGCATGACAATGTAAGGCGGCACACCGCTAGAATCGTGCAAGATTACATTGCAGAAGTCAGTTTTCGAGTTATGGAGTGGCCAGCATACAGTCCTGTCCTAAATCCAATGAAACATTAATGGGATGAGCTAAAACGAAGAATTCGAGCTAGACTTTATACCCCAAACTCGCTCCCAGAGCTTATTGTCGCAGTAGAAGAAGAGTGGCTTAACATCACACAAGAAACAATAGCAAACTTGATTAGATCCATGCCTAATCGTAAGGGAAATGTTATTAGGGCAAAAGGAGGTCATACCAATGATTACAAAATTTTGCGTTGAGTTTTAAATTGTCAATCACTCTATTTATGTCAATAACAGAAAAGCTTTGTTTGCTCAATGCATCAATTTCACTATGTTTAACCTAAGAAGTCGAAATATGCAGTTATATGTTTCAGAGGCAGATTGGGTAAGAGCTATAGTTACTTAAGAGTCTTTATATCTGAAGATTGTTCAATAATACCGAAACCGCGATCGTGTCGTCACCACACGAACGCTTAATACTGCAATAACGATGCAATTCAACAAATGCATGAAGATAACATTTTTCAGTTGAAATTGGGGTTTCAAACTTGGACACCTTGAAATTTATGTATTCAATCATCAAAATTTTAAAATTACAACGTAGCAACGATGTAAAACATCTGCCATGTTTTGTTATTGCAAACTTATTGTATATGAATTTATCGCTATTATTTCTTGAAATACGAGTTATTGTGTTTTTAGAAGTGGGAGAAATGTGCGATGTCGACAGTGAAATTAACAAAATGCACGTGCAAATACATGAAGGAGAAGAAGATATAGGGCAAGAAATGCAAGATGCCAAAGTAGTGTAAACGCAAGAGGGTGCGGTAATAAAATGCGGGAAGGTAAGGTGGAAGAGATGCAGGGTATTATTCGGGAAGACGCAAAGCAAAAGGAGGAACAGCCGGAAACAGAGAGAGCAGTAACAGAGTATATGGAAACAAGTCAACTTACTACGAAAGAAAACATTATATGGATAAGAAATGAGACATATCTTACACCGAATATAAAATGGTTTGGGGATGCTCGACGCCCTGTTGTAGATTGGCTAAGCCCTCTCAATTTCTTTGACCAATATTTTCCAAATCCCCTCTTTTAACAAATAGTAGATAACACCAACGCTACACAACAAAATATGAGATTTCAGTTCACTACATTGTCTGAGATGAAAACATTTGTTGGCATCTATGTTATGATGGGATACTTGCGATATCCGGGAGTTAGTTTATATTGGAAAAATAGCAAGTCACGAAGACTAGCTATTAAAGCTGATAATATGGCATAAATCGATTCTTCAAGCTACGTCAAACTGTACATTTTGTTGTTTGTTTTGATGTTCAGAATAGATTAGCTCATTCTACTGAACGCTTTCGGATCGACCTCTCTATAATTTAATTAGGACTCGTTGTTTGCCTCTGGAAATACAAATGTGCATTAATAAGCAAATGGCTTCCTTCAAGGGAAAGTTGAATGTCAAACAGTACATAAATAACATAATTAATCCAAAGGGGATCAAAATTTATGTGTCAAAATGTGTGGTAAAAGCGGATTTTTATACGATTCCATTATTTATCAGGTTATTTATCAGAGCTACAACAGAGTTAGATTTACTTGAGAAAGCGGTCTACGGTGTTGCAGGTAGTGTAGTTCTAAAATTGAGTAATCGAATACGAGAAAAGAATATACAACCATATCGATGCATTTTTGCCAAAGTAACGTAAGCGACATTTTTGGTGAAAATCATGTTTTTTCATTAACGTAAAGCGGGTCGCGGAAATTTTTGTTTTCGAAAAACAATTTTTCGAAAACATTCTTTCGAAAAACAATTTTCCGAAAAACATTTTTTTTGAAAACAATTTTTCGAAAATTATTATTTTCGAAAGGTATTTCTTTCGAAAAAAAACTTTTCGAAAGGTTCCTTTTTCGAAAACCTTCATTTCAAAAACATTTATTCCGAAAATGCGTTTTTTCGAAAACACTCTATTTACTCACCTACCATCTAACTAACATTATTCAAGTACGTCCATATAGCGACGCCTCCGCTGAATGGACGCACGAGGAACCCTGTATATGAGTAAACTTTGCAATAATTGTCAGTGAAGTTAAACAGTCTGTCAGGTATTTGACTATATAATAATAGATATCTATAAAGATTATAAAGATGAAAGATAACAAAGCTCTTAAATTAATCGAAACACCGCGCGGAAAAACTAAGGCATACTTGGATGGATATTTCTATATTGAAGACAAAGTGGCAAAAGGTATTATATATTGGAAATGTGAAGACTTCAACAAGGGCTGTAAGGGAGGACTGAAGAGTATAGAGAATAAGAATATTGTTGAAACTATATCTGGAAATCACAACCATCCAGGTAAACCTGAGAAACTTGAAATAGAAACGATTCTTAGTGATATTCGCAATATATCACGTAAGTCAATAGCGACGCCACAGAATATAATTGCAGATTCTATCGGAAATGCAACGAGAAAGTAGTGCAATTGCACAACCTTTGGATACAATGTCTCTGAATTTACCGGATAAATATAAAACGACGGAAAATGGTCATAATTTTTTACTTTTCGATTCAGGTCCGGAAGATCCACTAATGATCATAATATTTGGCACAGATGAAAACATGACATTGTTGTTTTAATCAAGAGTATGGATGATGGATGGAACGTTTAAAACAGTACCCACTTTATTTTATCAATTTGTCACTGTTCACTGCGAAATAAGCAAGGAAGTGATAGCACCTGTTATATATGCTTTGCTACCCAATAAGCGACAGGAAACATATACAAGACTACTTAACTGGATGAAACAGTGTGTAACTGTATCTGGTAATGTATTTTCTGTAAGTACAATCATCACTGACTTCGAAAAAGCATTTATCAATTCGATTGAAGAAATCTTTCCGAATGTGTTACATCATGGATGCTATTACCACTTCAGCCAAAGTATATACAGAAATATGCAAAAATATGGTTTGGCAACCAAAGCGGACAGTGACGCAATTTTCAAATCAAAAATCGAAATGCTGAAAGCGTTAGCTTTCGTACCGGTCCCTTTCATCTCCAGAGGCTTCGACTTGGTAGTGAAAGAACATCAGTTCACGGAAGTAAATGAAGAATTCATTAATTATTTCGAGAATACATGGATAGGAAAGATGGAGAGAAGAGGTAGAGCTGAGCCTATGTTCGCTTATTTTCTCTGGAGCTGTTTTGAAAGTGTTCTTCGGCAATCACAGTTGACCAACAACGCCGCTGAATCATGGCAAAGGGTTTTTTTTACTTATTGAGGCTCAAAAATCGTCCCTTTGGACTTTCCTGAATAATATTAAAAAGGAACAATGCCTGACAGAACTTAAAATTGCGAAAGCTATTTCTGGAGAGGAGCCACTAAAAAAAAATATAAATCATTGGATCAGAGAGTGCGCAATATATGTTCATCGTTTGAAGAAACATGTAATGATGATGAATTGATTGCTTTTTTAAAAATTATAGCTAACGTTTTGTAATGTTGTGAATTGCAATAATTGAATTGAATAAGTGTTTTCTACTTTTTCAGCCGAAACTAGTTGAGTACATTGTAATTTTTAGTTCATTATATTGTGCGGTCGACCAACTTTTTTTTTATTTGATTCAGATTTGGGCAACTTTGAGAATGGATGATTTCCACAACAATTAAACATGTTTTCAAAAAGCTGTTATTAGACTGATATGGTTTTCGAAAAATTTAATTTTCGAAAATAGACAATAGACAATTGTTTTTCGAACAACTGTTTTTCGAAAAATTATCTTTCGAAAACAAGTATATTCGAAAATTTGTTTTTTCTGAAAATTGTTTTTCGAAAAATTTTCCGTTCGAAATTTTGTTTTCCAAAACTAGTTTTGGAAAATATTTCCACGACACACGTAAAGCTTTTATTGTTAAGAAGGTACTGCCAAAGTGTAGTAAGCCTAGAATTACTTTAAACCCTAATTTTTAACTATTTTAAAAACGTATGTCCAGAATTTTTTTAATCATAACCGTCAAAGAAACGAAAGTTCAACACTATTTTCACCATAGTAATGTAAGCTATCGTTTTTTACCGCCATAATAGCGTGAGTCCCGGGCGGTTTCTGCGACTTACGTCCGTTTTTCACAGTCAGTAGTCAGTGTTTGGCTTACGACATTGGCAGATTCGTGCTACCATCGACTAAAATTATTGATTTTAGGTAAGTAAAATAACGGAAAGCGTTTTTTTGTAGTAAGAATTCAAAAATATTACAACCTTAACTAACATTATGTATAAAACTACATTTCATATTTAATTTCGTTTATTTCATTACAAATTATTGTGTCATAACCTCAAAGGCTGTGAGAAATTCACAGGAATGAATCCTGTACGAAGCTATTTAACATTGTAAACATAATTGTTAGGTTACTTCCAGATTATGTCTATGGTTAGTTCAAGAACAAAAAGAATTTTCGCGGCTCTTAGCCAAAATGATGAATCGAATAATGTTTATTCTGAGGAAGAAATCGGGTCTATGCCGATATCCATTATTTAAAGTGACAATATTTTTGATCTACATAACTCGAACTATAACGAATATACTATAGAAACTACTTTAGTAAATAAAGACGTAATCGAAATAGATCAATCAGCTTTATTGCATTCTAACAATTTGAGTCCTTATGAAAATGATCTTAACAATACCATGCAATACCAAGCACATGTACCAATAAGTAGTACTGATAGCACAAATGGGACAGTGGGTGTTCAATTTGAGCAGGAAAGCGATTTAGAAGAATATTTTCAGCCGTTAGTTAATTATGTTAACAATACACGCATAGAGTTATACCCTGAAACAAAAAACTGTAATGTCTTTCCAAAACTCGTAGATTATGATTCGACTTCTTCGGAAAATGATGACACACTGAAACTTACTAAAAAAGGTGATGCATTGCAAAAGCAAAATAAAACAAAAATAATAATTGGAAAAGGCAAGGGAAACAAATTCAATTCCGAAAATCCATTTCATAGTGACCCAGATTTTAATTCGTCATCTGATTTGGATTCAGATACAACAGATACAAGCCATCCGAATGAAGCTATATCTTTAGTTGAAAAATAAGGAATGAGGAAAAGAAAAAAACCCAACAAAAAAGAAACTAAAAAATGCAAGTACAATTTTGGCAAAGGTAGATCAGTAAAAGAGAATCCCTGTAAAACAAAATGTCAGCATAACTGCTCTGCTAAAATAACTGAGATTACACGCCATGACATCCACGATTTTTATTGGGGCCTTGGTAATTATGAAAAGCAAAGAAGTTGGTTATTGTCGTGTGTCGAAACGGTAAACATATTGCGAAGAAAAACAGAAGCAGAGTATAGCAGACGACATAATTCCTATAAGTACTTTATCAATTGGGACGATAAAACACTTGAAGTGTGCCAGCAGTTTTTTTTTTTTTTGGTTTTGAATCTAATATGTTCCTTTAATGTTATTATCCGTTATACCCTCAGACTTTGTGGAGAAATAATAAAAATTATTTTAGTTATAAGAATTTAGTTTTCGATTTTCAAGTTGAATTTTCAAGTCGACCGCGCTGCGACGACAAAATTCATGTTTCCCCACTATCATGGAATGAGTAGCGCGCAGGTCGAACTAGTCGAGAGAGGTGGATAGCGATACTGAGTCCGGGAAGACTAGAGAGACGGAAAGGAGTTCTTGTCTGACCACGAATCGATATATTCACCGACCAACGCTCCGTCTGCCGATTTATTTATTAATTTCTTTTGGATTTTTTTTTCTGAAATTAACAGTAGTTGCTGCGTAGGTAAGATTAATTTTGGAAATAATAATAGTAGAAAACAGGTGGTCTTTTCAATACTAAATGAACGAAATTTTATGCGAAATAATAAAATTTAGTTTAAATCCTAGTGCTGTATTTCCGTTTGATACAAAAGTTGAATTTCAATGAAATCTTAAGTATTCCAAATTCCAAATTTAATTTCCAATTGGAATATTGAGGAGTGCCAGGCGTCTAAGCCAGGGCTCTTTGGTATTTTAATCCGAGTACCAGAATCCCGTAATTTTAATTCCGATCCCTGTTTAAAAGGTCCAATTGGAATATTGAGGAGTGCCAGGCGTCTAAGCCAGGGCTTTTTGGTATTATAATTCGAGGCCAAAGATTCTTGACTGAGATTATTTTTTTCATTCCAAATTTACGTTCCGATTCAAATCTTGAGGAGTGCCAGGCGTCTAAGCCAGGGCTTTTTGGTATTTTAATCCGAGGACTAAAACCCTTTCCGCCTTTTCTTCTGCGCGATTATTGTATTTTAGTAACCGATTTTAATGAGAAGACCCCTGAATTGTAAAGTTTGCTTT